>PVKM010038483.1:0-14090 GCA_004027735.1 Carollia perspicillata
CTGTCACTGGGGCCCTGGGCTGTGCGGTCCGTCTCACTGCCTGCTCTTGCCTAGTTTATCTGCACGCAAATGTGTGTCCATGGTTGGCCAACTGCCTTGCGTGCTCTGCTCATCTCCTCCCTGCATCTGGGGTCTGCAAGCTCCATGCCACCTACGCCATCCGGTGCCCCAAGCCTGGCAGCCACCACATTTTCCTGCCGCTTTCCCTCTCCGCCCCTCTTACCGGTCGAGTTGAATGGTTGTCGACTTCTGTATTTCAATTTTCTGTGTTCTGGTTGTGTTATTGTTTATAAATATTTGTTGTCCTTAATCTTGGTTGTGAGAGGAGGTACAGTGTTTCCACCTACGCCTCCATCTTGGCCGGAAGTCTTACATCTGAATTTCTGACCTATATCATCTTTTTTTAATCTTTGAAAACTTTCAACACTTCTTGTAAGGACAGTCTACTAGCAATAAATTCCATCAGTTTTTGTTTGTCTAAGAAAATATATCTCCCCCCCCAATTTAAAAAGTGTGGTAAGATGCAACATAAAATTTGTCATCTTAATTAACCATTTTAAGTGTACAATTCATTGGCATTAAGTATATTCTCATTGTTGTGCAGCCATCACCACCATCCATCTCTGGAACTCTATTTTGCAAAACTGAAATACTGTGCCAATTAAGCAGTAACTACCCATTTTCCTTTCCCACAGTCCCTGGCAATACTATTTTATTTTCTGTCTCTTTGACCATACGAGGTCCCTCATGTAAGGTATCATACAATATTTGTCCTTTTGTGTCTGGCTTATTTCATTTAGCATAATGTCTTCAAGGTTCATCCATGTTGTTGCATATGTCCGAACTTCATTAATTTTTAAGGCTGAATAATATTTCATTGTATGTATATACCATATTCTCACGCTATCTGTCAGTGGACACAAGGGTTGCTTCCATCTTTTGACTATTGTGAGTAATGCTGCAACAGACATAAGTGTTCAAATATCTCTTTGAGTCCCTGCTTTCAAATATTTTGGGTCTGTATCTACCAGTGGAATTGCTAGGTCATATGGTCATTCTATTTTTATTTTTGTGGAACCACATACTACTTTCCATAGAGGCTGCATCATTTTACATTCCTTCCAACAGTGCACAAGGGTCACAATTTCTCTACATCTTCAGAAACAATTGTTATTTTGAGTTTTGTTGACAGAAGCCATCCTAATGATTGTGAGATGATATTTCATTGTTGTTTTGATTTGCATTTTCCTAATAACTAGTGATGTTGAACATGTTTTCCTGTGCTTATTGGCCATTTGTCTATCTTCTTTGGACAGATGTCTATTCAAGACCTTTGGCTATCTTTGGTTTTTGTTGTTGTTATTGAGTTGAAGTTCTTTATGTATTCTGGATATGAGTTGCAAACATTTCTCCCATGTGTTGCCTTTGCACTGTTGATAGTCTCCTATGATGCACAAAAGCTTTTAATTTTGATGAAGTCCAAATCATCTCCTTTTTGTTGTTTCCTGTGCTTTTAGTGTCATATCCAAGAAATCATTGCCAAATACAGTGTCATGGAACTTTTCATCTATGTTTTCTTTTAAGAGTTTTAGAGTTTTAAGGTTGGACATTTAAATCTTTGATCCATTTTGAGTTAATTTTTGGATATGTTACATGGTTTTTGTATTAAATTAATACTGACCTCATAGATTGAGTTTGGAAGCATTCTTTCACTTCAGTTTTTTGGAAGAGATTAAGGGAAATTAAAAAAAAATGTTTGGTAGAATTCACAGTGAGTCTGTCTGGTCCTGGACCTTTCTTTTGTTGTTGTTGGGAGGTCCTTGATTACTGATGAAACATCCTTATTAATTATAGATCCGTTCAGATTATTGATATTTTCAATATTCATTAATTGTTAGAATTGTGTTTCTAGGATTGTATCCATTTCATCTAGGTTATCCAATTTGTTGATATACAGTGTTCATAGTACTCTCTTATAATCCTTTTAGTACTTGTAAAATTGGGAGTATTGTCCACTCTGTTTTTGATCTTAGTTATTTGACTGTTCTTTTTTTTCTTAGTCAGCCTAGCTAAAGATTTGTCAAGTTTGATTTTTTTTGAAGAAGCAACCTTTGTTCTCACCAGTTTTTTCTCTATTGATTTTATCTTCTCTATTTTAATCTTTATTATTTTGGCCTGTGGTAATTTTGGGTTTAGTTACTCTTTTTCTGTTTCTTTAAGGTGTAGATTTAAATTGTTGATTTGACATATGTATTCTTTTGCTGCATCAGTTTTCCTTCTGCTATTGATTTTCAGATTCATTCAATTATCAGAGAAGATACCTTATATCATTTCAGTCTTTTAAAATTTATTCAGATTTATTTTGTTGCCTAACATGGGATCTATCCTGGAGAATGTTCTCTGTGCACTTGAGAAAATTATGTATTCTGCTGTCATGTAGAATGTTTTGTATATGTTAAGTTCAGTTCGTCTGTTTCTGTGTTAATATTCTGTTTTTTTCTATCTTTTACTAAAATCATATTGAAGCCTCCTAGTATTATTATAGAGCTGTCTATTTATCTCTTTAATTTTGTCAGTGTTTGCATCATATGCTTTTGAGTGTGATGTTTGGTGTATAAATGAATGTTTACAAGTATGTCTTTTTAGTGAATTGACCCTTTTATCATCATACAATTTTTTTGTCTGTTGTAGTGACTTTGACTCACAGCCCATTTTGTTTAATATTAGTATAGCTATCTGTGCTACCCACAGAAGCACCTACATTTTGAATGCATTTGCAACACCATGGACATGTGATTTGCAACACCATGTCCATGGACATGGACAGCCCAACAACATGTGATTTGGACCCATACACTGCACAGCAGAATACAATGGTAAATCATTGCTGATTTTTAAATTTTTTTCTCATTTTGTTTTACCTTGAAAACCCTATGATGAGACAGTTGAAAATGAAATATCAGATAATGCTGAAAGATAAGACTCCCAGGTCAGAAAGCACTCAAATGGTTAATGGGGAATAGTAGAGAGCAAGTACAAATAGCATTGTTGCTAATGACATAGCCAAACCAAAGCCAAAAGGACATCTAGTAGCTGATGTGTACAGAGGCAAAAGGAAAATACAGTGCTGCATAGCACATGCCATTAGAAATGGAATGTAACAAGCATGAGCCAAGGTAAACCAAGAAATGGGACAGCCACACATAGAAGTGTTTGGTGTTAGTGAACTCAAATAGACTAGAATGCAACATTCGTAGTTGGAGATTTACAATGGAGACGGAAGAGAACAATAAAAAAGGAAAAACAAGTGATCTCTATCAGAAGATTCAAGAAATAAAAGCAAATCCAAACCTTGAATAAGAAGGCTGAACAACCACTAAGGAAGTACATTATCTGAGCAGGAGAAATAAAGGGAAGGTGGAAACAAAATACTGAAAAATCTATACAGAAAAGATGAAAGTATGACAGCTTTGAAGTAGATGCTTAAGAGAAAGAACTTGGAACTCTGGAAAGTGAAGTGAAAACTGCCCTGAAAGTATTAGGGAAAAAAAAATGACCAGGGTTAGATGCGATTCTGATAGAAATTTTTCAAGCTATAAGAGACTGAATTTGTCAAAATGCTAACAAGAATGTGTCAACAAATATGGAAAATAAAACAATGGCCTACAGACTGAAAATGGTTGATATACATCCCAGTTTTTAAGAAAGGAGGTGCCAAGGAGTGCAGTAAGTATAGGACCATTACCTTAATTTCCCATTTGAGTACAGTGATGCCCACTGTGATGCAACAAGGGCTTCTAACTTTTGTAGAACAGGAAATGCCAGCTGTTCAAGCTGGATTCAGGAAAGGTAGAGGTAGTAATTGTGAACATTCATTGGATACTGGCATGCTCCAAAGAATTTCAGAAGAATGTTAGTCTATATTTTATAGATTACAGTGAAACCTTTGTGGATCATGAAATGCCGTGGGTATCTCTGAAAGAAATGGTTGTGTCTCAGCACTTGAAAGAAGTGCCTCAGCACTTGATTATTCTGGTGCATAACCTGTGTTGTGGCAGGAAGCCACTATCAAGACAATATGGAGACAGAACCATTTCCTATAGGCAGAGGTGTCAGACGAGAGTTAATTTTATCTTCCTAATTTTAAAATCTGTACTAGAACATATCATATGAACACTGGGCTAGACTCAGAGGAAGGAGGAATAAAAATTGGTAGAAGAAATACAAATTACATAAAATATGCAGATGATTATCTTACTGGCTGAAAGAAGCAATAGTTTGAAATGACTTCTGTTGAAAGTGAAAGGAGAAGGTGTCAAAGCTGGAGTGCGTTTGAACATCAAGAAGACAAAAAGCATGACTACAGAAAAAATATACAACTTTAACATGAACTGTGGAGATACTGGAATTGTTATAGATTTTGCTTACCTCAGTTCAGTCATCAATTTAAATGGAGACAGAAGCCAAGAAATCAAAAGAAGGCTGAAACTTGGGTGGAAGGGCAGCAATAGAAGAATAGGAAAGGTCATCAAGTACCAAGATGTGTCATCAGTGATCAGGGCTCAGATCATCCACATCCTTGTATTCTCACTTACTATGTGTGAAGGAGGAAGCTGGACAATGAAGAAAGCTGATGGGGGAAAACAGATTCATTCAAAATGTAGTGTTTTGGGGAGAACTCCATGGGTACCCTGAACCACCACGAAGATGAACAAGGGGGTCCTCAAGCAAATTAAGCCTGAAATCACTGGAGGGAAAAATGACAAAACTGAAGCTTTTCTACTTTGGTTATATCATGAGAAGGGAGGGATCTTTGGAAAAGACAATTCTGGAAAAAATAGAAAGCAGCAGGAGAAGAGGAAGACCACATACATGTGAGATGGATTGACTCCATAAGGAAGCCATAAGCATGAGTCTTGAGGTGAGCAGGGCTGTAGAGGACAGGACGCTGTGGACATCACTCATTCATGTGGTTACCAGGAGTTGGAGCTGACTCAGTGGCACGTAACACACATGGGCATGCCTGCACACACCTCTGCCCTCTTGGATATTTGTGTGGGAAGTCTTTTTCCATTCTTTTACTTTCAACTTACGTATGTCATTAGAGCTAAGTCTCTTGTAGGTGGCAAATAGTAGGATTCTATTTTATTTAAAAAACCATTCTGCCCATCTTTGTCTTTTGGGGAATTTAATTACATTTAAAATAATTACTGGTAGGAAAGGACTTACTATTGCCATTTCGTTAATTATTTTCTATATGTCTTTTAACTTTTTCTGTCATATTTCCCCCTTATTCCCTTTGTATACAGTCAGTTTTTTTAGTGACATGTTTTTATTCCCTTATTTCCTTTTGTGTTTTTGTATAGATATTTTCTCTGTGTTTCCATAGGGATGACATATAATATTTTAATTTTTTATATATTTCAGCCATATTTTACATGGGTTTCATTATATCTACACCTACATTAACACTTCTCTTTGCAGTTTTTTCTTTTTTTAAAAGATTTTATATATTTATTTTTAGAGAGAGTGGAAGGGAGAGAGAAAGAGAGGGAGAGAAACATCACTGTGTGGTTGCCTCTCACATGCCCCCATTGGGGACCTGGCCTGCAACCCAGACATGTGCCCTGACTGGGAATCAAACTGGCGACCCGGTTTGCAGGCTGACATTCAATCCACTGAGCCACCCTAGCCAGGGCATAATATTTTAATTTTATAACAACATATTTTAGCCTGATACCAACTTAACTTTAATCACATCAGTAACTTTAGTGCATTAGAGCTTGTGTTCCCAACTGTGTTGTTGATATAACAAATGACATTTTTCTGTATTATGTACCTATTAACATAGACTTACACTTTCATTCCTTTGTCTTTTAAATCCTGTAAAAGGATAAAAAGTGCACTTACAAAGTAAAATTCTAATAATACTGTTTTTTATATTTGTCCATGTATTTACCTTTACTGTAGAACATGTTTGTTTTTCTTATCGTTTTATGTTGCTGCCTAGCATTTTTCAGCTTGGACTCCCTTTAACATTTCTTGTAAGGCAGGTCTATTGGTAGTAAGCTCCTTCAGCTTTTGTTTATCTGACTATATCTTAATTTTTTACTCATTTTAAATAGATATAGTTCACTGGATATAATGTTCTCAGTGGACCTTTTTTTTTTTTGTCTTTCAGCACTTTAAAGATATCATCTCTCTGTTCTGGCTTGAGAGATTTCTGCAGAGAAATCTACTGATAATCTTATAGAGGAGTCTATGTATACATTAATTTTTTCTTGTTGCCTTTTATCTTTCTTTGTCTCTGATTATCATGTTTCTGGATTGAGATTCTTGGATTCATATAGCCACATTTTTCTTCAGATTTGGGAGTTTTGGTCATTATTACTTCAAATAAGTTCTCTTCCCCTTTCTTTTTACTCCTTTTGGACTTATATAATGCATACATTTGACAATGTCCCACGAGTCCCTTAGGCTCTGTTCACTTTTCTTCATTTAAAAGTTTTGTTCCTCTGTATTATTGTTTTTATTTATTTATTTTAATTTTTAAATAATTTGGTTTCAAGGTTGATGATTCATTGTTTTATCTGTTTGAGTCAGCTTTTGACTTTCTGTAGTGAATTGTTGGATTCAGTTACTCCTTGTATACCTCTCTGGGGGTGTGTGTATTTCTCTGCTTTCATTCAAGGTTTTTAAGTTTTGGTTGATCTGACTTACATATAACATTGTGTAAATTTAATGGGTGTACATTGATTTGATACATTTCTTTACAGAATTGGGCAAAAGTAGTTTTACAGTTGTGAGTGTGCAAAACACAGGGTTTATTCTTGTATTAATTAGTTGTTGTATTATGTTCCGTACCTACTTTTGCCTCACCTTATATTGTATTATGAGTACCACTGTAATTTTAGCTAACACCTTTACCATGCCACATAGTTATCATTTTTTTGTGTGGTGAGAACATTTAAGATGTAGTCTCTTAGCAATTTTGTAGTATGTAATGCAATATTGTTGACTATAATCATGATGATGTACATTGGATCACCAGAACTTACTCATTTCTTAGTTGCAAATTTGTACACTTCATCTCCTCCCCAGATCCCCCACATCCCAGCTCCTGGTAACAACCATTCTATTCTGTTTCTGAGTGTGACTTTTTATATCTCACATGAATATTTGTCTTTCTATGTCTGGCTTATCTTACTAAACATAATGTCCTCTAATGTCCATCTGTGGTGTAGCAAATGGCAGGATTTTCTTTTTTCTCATGGCTGAGTATTTCATATATTTTATTTTTTGTGTGTATCCCTTCTCTTTATCCCTTCTCTGTTGATGTGCACACTTAGGTTGGTAACATATCTTGGCTATTGCGAATAATGTTGCCGTGAACGTGGGAGTAGCGATATGTTGGCAATTTCCGCTTTTCTTTCCCTTTGAATGTACACCCAGAAGTGGCTTTTGTGGATGACATTCAAGATTCTTCTTAGTCTTTGGTTTTCTTCAGTTTGATTATGATATTTTCTTCAGTTAGATTTTATTTTGTTTTGTTCTGTTTTTGTGTTTTCTGCTTGGTGTTCTCTGAGCTTCCTGGATCTATGGTTTGGTGTCTTTATCATTAATTTTGGAAATTTCTCTATCATTATTAATCCATTATTTCGCCTTTTTTCCTTCTAGCATTTCCATTATGTGTATGTTACAACTATTACAATTGTCCTCCAGTTCTTGGACATTCTGTTTCATTATTTTTCTTTTACTTTTTGTTTGTACTTTAGTTTGGGAAGTTTATGTTTATGTATCTTACTGATTTTGGATTAAAGAATTTCTAGTTTATTGCAAGTATATTTAAATATAATTTATTTTTTATCTTGTTCTTATATCATGGTGCCTTGCTAGATTCATATTATTTGTGTAATTCTGATTAAAATGTACAAACATGGAGCTACAACTTCAGAGGTCATAACTTACGATCAATGATGTTTGGTCAAACATACAATCTTAGACAAGTTGAAAAGTGAAGGTGAGCTAATAAGATTATAGTTGGATTCTGTTTTCTCTTATGTATTGGATAGGGCAAAAAGTCCATTTATTTTTTCCCATAAACTAAAAGACACATTTTTCATTTTCACCAATAACTGTATTTATTTGGGTATTTTGAATATGTCAGCTCTCTCCTGCTATTGGCTTCTAGTGGGTAGAGGCCAAGGGTGCTGCTAAACATCTTCCAGTGCATAGACAGCCCCATAGCGAAGAATTATTTGACCAAAGTGTCAGTAGTACCAAGAAACTTTGCGAAAGCACTTTTGACACATTTAATCAGTCACTGCATCTTTTCCAATACTACACAAATCTCTTTTTGAGTTTCAGTTGTGTTTTTACCTGTCTTGAAATTAAGCACATACACCGGAAGTGTTGTTTATTGTCTTCCATCTTCAATAATAAAATGGACAAAAATTCACCAATTTTGATATTTTTTTAAACACATGCTGATATGACAGCTGTCACACCACAGTCTAATTAGATTGTTTCTAATGATGTTAAAAACAACTAAGCACTACTAGAGCCATCCTATGGAAAAAAATAAAATGAACTTTTTGGCCAACCCGTTATCTTATTTTTAACTATTTTTTCTTAACACAACATTTTAGGAATGAAGTACACCTAACTTTTAAAGTGAAAAATATTCGAATACTTCAATTTTATTTTTTTTAATCTTTTTTTAGGAGCCGTGGCTCTGAAGAACCTGGAAATTAAAGAAAATGCCCTGGTATGTTTTGACCATAAGAAATATGTTAGTGCATTTATATAGACTTTTTCCTGATTTACTTTGTCACCTTAAATCATTTAAGTTTGAGAAAATTTTTTGAAAGTAAGTTTTGTAAAATGTGAATTTTGTAAAAATGGATTATTAATCTTAAAACCACAAACTGACAGCATAATTTTCTCTACTTAAAAATCTTCTAATATTTCTTTATGGTTTTATTTTTAAAAGTTATTCAAGTATAATTGAAACACAGTGTTGTATTAGTTTCTATATATTTTTTACTTATTTTCCCAGTTATCTTCAATTTCTTATTTTAACCAGGTTTTAGTATAGAATTGAATGGCATTAATTACACTTACAATGTTGCGCAACCATTACCGGTATCTGTTTTTTAAAACTTTTTCATTATGCCAAAGGGAACCCTGTAACCATGAAAGAATTAACTTTTCAGTCCTTCTCTCTGTAGACTCTGGTAACCTCTAATCTGTTTTCTGTTTCTATTCATTTACCTATTCCAGGTTTCTCATGTAATTAGAATAATGCTATTTTGTCATTTTGTGTCTGGCTTGTTTTACTTAGTGTAATTCCTTCAAAATTCACCAATGTTATAGTGCATATTGGAACATCTTTCTTTTTTTATGGCCAAATAATATTCTACTATATGTATTTGCCACATTTTATCTGTTCTTCTGTTGATGGACACTTGGATTGTTTCTGTCTTTTGGCTCTTATGAAAAATGCTGCTATGAACATGGGCATACACATAGCTTTTCGAGTCCCTGCTTTCTGTGCATGTGAGTAAATACCTAGGGGCTGAATTGCTGGATTGCATATATTACCATACATGGTAAATTTATGTTTATAGCTTTTTCAGGAATCACCAAACTGTTTTCTACAGCAATTGAAGCATTTTATATTCCTACTTGCAATGCATGAGGGTTTCAATTTTTTCACATCCTTGACAACATTTATTTTCCGTTTTTTGATAATACACATCCTAATGGGTATAAAGTGGTATCTCATTTTGGTTTTTCTTAGCATTTCTTTAACGACTAGTAAGGTTGAATATCTTTTCATGTGTTTATTAGCCATTTGTATATATTCTTAGGCGAGATGACTATTGAAAACTTATCAATATTTTTTTTTGGTCAAGTTATATAGTTCTTTATATATTCTGGATTTTTACCCTTATTAGATGCATGATTTATATCTAATCTATTCTGTGGATTTCCTTATGTGTTAATGGTGTTCTTTGATTTGCAAAAGTGTTTAATTTTGATGACACTGAACTTTGTCTTTTTTTCTTTTGTTGCCTTTGGTGTGATATATCCAAGAAATCACTGCCAAATTTTACTTTATGTTTTCGTCAAAGGTTTTGTAGTTTTAGTTCTTCTGTTTAAGCATTTGGTCCATTTTGAGTTAATTTTTGCATATTGCATTCTTTTGCAAATGGGTATACAGTTTTCCCAGCCTTATTAGAAAGGCTGCCCTTTCCCCCACTGAATGCAGAGAATGTTTTTCATTATATTTTTGCAATATAGAGCTTTAATATCTTTACAAGTACTTGCTGACAGTGGAATTTTTTCCACTTCCCCTCCCCCAAACAAAGTAAAAGTGGTAGCAATTCTGGTGTCGGTTACTTAGATGGTCAGTATTACTGTAAAGCCTTTTCCCTATTTATTTTCAAAAAGATCAGTCTCCCTGAATTTTAGGGATTTGAGCACAATAATCCAATTATATATTTATAAATTTAAATGTGTTGAAGGTAAAGGGAAGATGTAAGTTAACTTAGAACCTTTAAATAACTCCAGAAGAAACAAATAGTCATCTATTGTATTGAACTATATGTGTACTAATATTTTATATCTATATATTTTTTGTAGAGTCAACTAGATGTACCATTTAAAGTTAAAGTTGGTCATATAGGTAAGCTCTGTTTATTTGAATGTTGTCCTTGCTGGATGTGCAACCAGAATAATATGCTTAGTATTCTGTAATGTGGTATTTTTTATTTCTGAGCATTAACTGAAAATAATCATGTGTTTTCATTTAGGTGGAACTTAACTGTATGACTTAAAAATCTTGTGTGGTCCACATATTCTTTGCCCAATACATATGAAATTATACATCTTATTAGGTGTTAAAAGAGTTATTTGAGAGCCAAAACTTTGAGAGCATAATCCACTTGGTTTTTTAGGTTTCTAACTAGTTATTATTTGTGTATTCTGATTGGCCATGGATATGTGGTGTAAGGAGTAGAGTCTAGAGCAGCCAGACAGTGTGGTTACGGACCTATCAGAAACCAAGTTTCTTTTCCCTGGAAGTTTTCTAGGTTTCCATGAATGTCGTGCTAGTTCTTTTTCTGTATTATTTTCCTGGTGTTGATATTTTACATATTGAATGTATTGCTGGAGCAAAAACTGATTGGAATGTATGTTTTAAAATGTTTGATTAAGAGGTACGGGGAATAAGAACTATAAATTAGTAGGTACAAAAGACAGAGGGAGGTTAAGAATTGTATAGGAAATAGAGAAGCTGAAGAACTTATATGTACAACCCATGGAGTTGAACTAAGTGGAGGGGAATGGAGAGGTGCAGGGCAGAGGGGGATAAAGGGGAGAAAAAAATGGGACAACTGTAATAGCATAATCAATAAAATATACTTAAAATGTGTAATGAAAACATATGTTTGGTTTCTTATGTTTGCTTATTGTTTCAACTTCGTTGTTTAAAATTACTGTTTGAACTTTATTGCTTTAAATATTGTGCATGATGATAGTGTCATTATTTGAGACTTGAAAGTTATCTAGATATACCTTGTTGTACAGATACTTTGTATAGTAGTCAGCCTGCAGAGGATGGAGTGGGGATAGCATAGAAAAAGCGTGCGTTTTGGAAGCTGAGAGACCTGCCACCATTTACTAGCTGGTGATATTGTGTCCTCAAGATTCTTATCTGCACAGTTGGGAAAGTCATAACCATGCAGGGTGATCATCATCATCATCATCATCATCATTCTCAGTTAGTAGCTCCTCTTAATTGAGGACTATGTGCTATATAGTGAATCTAGCACTTCAAGTGCATTATCTCATTTTGTTCCCATGGCCGTCTGAAGGGGACAGTAATGCTGTTTCATATTACAAATGAGGAAAGAGGCACAGAGTGCCTAAGTACTGCTCAAGATTTATGATGATTCTTGGTACAGTAGATACAATATATATTTTTTAATTATTGTACAATTGTCTCCATTTTTCCCCTACCACTCCCACCCATCCCAGCCATCCCCACTTCCCACCCTCAATTCTATCCCCATTTGACTTTGTTCATATGCCCTTTATACATGGAACAAGGTATTTTGAAAGCTCATCTAAGTTATGTGATAAATATCTCCATAATTTTGTGTGCTTATGGTTGGCGTTAGACTATGGGATGCTCTTTTCTGTGGAGCTTTCCCAGCTGTGGATGAGAATGAGTCATCCCAGACACAGTGTGTTGTTTGGGTGCAAAAGGGGGTGGCTCTAGCGGAGAATGCCCTGAGCCCTTCTCCAAAACAGTTTTCATTGAGATCGGTATGTGCAGGGGTATATAGCATACATGCATAGCTCATCAGTCAATGTCCAAAGGCTACAGTTATAAAAAACAGATATTATTTATAGATAGATAAATAATATCTATCTATAAATAGATAGATCAATAAATAATATCTATCTATAAATAGATAGATCTATAGATAGGCAATAGAAGAAACAGGGATCTGCCTCAGGTTAGGGTCTATTAGACGTACTGACACCAGATGGTTGTTAAGGCGTATTTCATGAGATAAGGAGTTCACTCCTTATGCTTTGTACTTAAACATCTGGTTTACACCAACAGGGCTATAGCAAAGCAAAGCAAGCTTCAAAGGATACAATGTATTCTTCAGGCCTGATTTCCCATGGGAACCCTCAGTGTTACATCAGGTTGTGCCTGCCATCTGCATTCCCGGTGTTCTGGTCAAGGTTTTACAGGCAAGGCCTTGTTTGTGTAGGGCTACAGTCTCTTATACCACACAAAGTGGTCCCCAGCAGTTAGACTGTTTGCCCTTGGAAGTCTTCATTATCTTACATTGCTGAGACACAAATTATCTCCACTCCTCCTAATTTAAAGACATTTTAGTATAAATAAGAGGGGAAACCATGGCACCCATTACTTTTCCACTTAACATTTATTTTTGCATATTTCTATATGATTTTTATTTGTACCCTTTAATTACAGTATATGTACAATTCCATACTCTAACATTTAATAATGATTTCTCATTAAATATAGTCCATATTAATTTTACCTCATTTTTTTATGGTAGTGTGGCAGGGGGCTCTGCACGCAGAGCCCCCCCCCACCACTGGCCGTCACGGATGAAAGTAATGCTACCAAGACATGATCTGTTTGGGGAGGAACGGTAGCCAATCTCTCAAGGGAGAAAAGGCCATGAGTCCTTACCTCAGTGGTATTTATTAGGTTCATAACACACAGGGATACAGGTAAAGCTCATTAATCATTGTCAGGTAGTAAGGGTCAAACAATAGATAACAAAACTCTGAGGGCCTATTTTGAGTCAGGATCAAATAGCTAAAGAGCTATAAAACTTTGAGGAACAAACTCACTTCTCTCTTGGACCCTAATCATTTGATTGAGAGCATTCTAAACAAAGGTTTCACAGGATTTTACATATTCTTTCTTAGGCCTGATTGCCCTAGGGAACCCACCCTTTCCAGCACAGGGCAGTACCCACCACCAGCATTGTCTCAGGCTTAAGGCATTGTCTCAGGCTTAAGTCAGGCAGGGGAAGTAAGGCAGCCAAGAAATTAGGAGACTTCTTGCAGACAGAATGAGGACTCAGGCAATGTCAGAATAGCCAGGGAGTGAGGGTCCATCACTCCATCTTTGCTGTAGTCTCCCGAGTCCTTCCTTGAGGGCCTCCCAAGTGATTGTGTCTGGCTTAGGTTGCCCCCGGCTCTGAGGGGTCTTACCCGTCATTGACTAATTGACCAAGCATTGGGGGCCAGAGATGGATGAAGCAGAAGCAGTGCTCCTGCCAGGGAAATAAGCTTTGTCTCGTTAGTGGCTCACAGTCTGAAGGTCACTCACTCAGCCTTAGCCATGGGGGGTTTATAGCTCCTGAAACCAGGCAGAGCAGTTCCCAACAGTAGTGTTACAATACAAATAGTATATATTTGGACGTTGTAGAGAAATCATGGATTTTTAAAGCTACAAAAATTCTACAGTAAATATTTTCATGTAGCTTTTAAAATTTTTCCAAAAGTAGTTGAATTTTATAATTATAATC
>PVKM010038484.1:0-14130 GCA_004027735.1 Carollia perspicillata
AAAATATGAAAAATACTGTTTATGTGGTTAGACGTCAGAGGTGAAGATCCTAATAACACACCGGATCAATATTTTCTACCTGAAAGCTTAACTACAAAGAAACATCTAGTTAAAAGCAGAAAATAGAATGGCCCAACCTCTTAATAGTCTTCACGGTCATTTCACTTTTTAGAGATCTTTTAGGCACCAATCTCTGGTTGAGATGGTACAACTTTCTGAAATTTGACAATTACTCACATTTTACTTCTGTTTTTTAACCTTATCTGAAATTGAAGAGAAATTAGTTTTTATTTTAGAAGTTCTTTCAAAAACTTCTGTTAGCTTCCCAAACATCAATACAAACTTCTACAAAATTGGTTAAATCTAATCATACCACAAAAATCACCACCATTTGTCTTAAAGAAAGTGACTCCTATATGAATGGGGACTGAGAGGGGGTTAGATTAATTCTACAGAATATTACATTTAATTGATTTTATTATAACTGGGTCAGGCCTGAGAACAGGAAAACGGAAACAGCCTTTTTAGAGAATCACACATTGTAACAGTCCTAGTTGCAAATTTCTCTTTCAGAAGAGTTACAAAGCTCTGTGTATGAGAGCTGACTACATACTTTCAAGTTTCTATTTTCTGCCAAAGGACGTGACTTGACTGTTCACCATCAAGTAATCCAGAGAAAAGGAAGCAGTGGCCCCATATCGGTCGTAACAGGAAACTGCACAATCCCAAAAGTACGGGGCAAGGAGTGCTCCCCTTTGACCTCCCCTTTGACCTCCGAGGAGCAGATCCAACAGAAGATGCATCCCATGGAAAAATAAATGCGCTCGCACACAACAGGAAAATCCGATGTTTTCAGGCCACACGAGGGCTTTCCTCTCGATGTGAAACTAGCAACAATACAGCAGCATCGGTTTTTTTCCTCTTTATTCTCAAACCAATTGTTAGAGAAAACGCGTGAAGCAGATTAGTGACGAACTCAAATCTTCAGTCTTCTCCTTCCCATCTCGGTACTGGAATGCAACACTCTTTTCACTATATTCTGGCCATTTTTGCCTGGAGTCCTTCTCAAAAGGAAACATACTGCCTGGCATTCTGTATTCTTCCTCATTCCCAGGTGGAAAATGAGACTGATGAAGTGATATTTAAAAACACCGGGGATTATATTTTTAAAAACAGGACACTAATTCAGATCTGCCTTTAATTCTTCTCTATATTACCACGGTAAAATACTTATCAAAGTCAAAGAGCTCACTGATAGACAATAATGACCTTTCATTAACGAAGCCACGAATAACTCATCAGCGAAGTAATAGAAAGAGTCCAAATGTAAAGGCGATTCACTATTGTGTTCATACAGCATTGAAACAACCGTAACACTTACACAGCAATAACACTTAAAATATTAACTCTAAGAAATATTAAATAATAATTGTTAACTCTGAAATACTGCCACAGGTTGAAATACCTTCTGAGTGACCAAAAACAGATGAAATTTTGTTTGGTATGACTCTGCGTTTTTTATACAGAACTATGTACTTTTAAATATTGGTAATCCACATAAGAGATACACAAAACCCTTAATAATGAAACTACTCAATAAATAAAGCTCCACATTGCTTTGTTCTTATGAACTAAATCAGCTTATAATTCAATGAAACCCTTTTAAGAAGTTCTATAGAATGACATGTTCTAATTGTTCGGTCCTATTAACAAAACACTTTGTTACAAAAGTCTTGTGTAACAAAGTGTTTTGTTAATAGGACCAAATAACAAAATTCTTCTCAATATCGTCTTTAAAGGGCCTGACTTGATTACTGTCCCAACATAACACAAGCAGACTGTAACTCTGTAATGTCTAGTCCATGGGTTCCACATGAGTGTCATTTCTGCGTAAACTGGAGAGTGCCCTTCCCACGAGCTTTCCATCGGAGATTTTATAGCACCAACTCTGACACTCTCCACCAAGTATTCTGTCCTCCTCTCAGTTTTTGGTGGAATGTCAAATTAATAATGGCAGGTGGTGTTCCTTAGCATAACCTGCCAAAACGTGATAATCTCTTTGGACGAAAAGCCGTGGGCTGCAATCAGACGTCTGAGCTGACAGACATCCAAATGAATCCTGTATAGAAAGAAAAGGTTCGTGTCTTCTGGAATATGAATGTCCACTTTCAATAAATTCAAACAGATCCCAACATAAACGTCTTCGATCTTGATGGGTTTTACGTGACTCATCATTTCATAGATTTTCGGCACCAAATCTCTGGACATTATATAACCGAACCCACTACAGTAGGGAGGATACACCTTGAAAGGATACTCCTGGTATGAAATACGGTGTTTTTGGTAAATGATTCCTCTATAGGAGTAATTATCAATTAGAGGATAACCTGTGAAAAACTTCTCTGACTGGTTTAAATTTAAAAGGTACTTCACTAAATTGCCAGTATTGATGAAAACATCAGTGTCTGTCTTCATGATGTACTTGGCATTGGGGCAAAACTCAGTTACCCACCTGAATGCCATAATTGTTTTCAAGGTCAGGTTATTATATGTGTCTAAAAAGTCTTGTCGTATTATGTCACCGTAAAGAAGGTGTTCGTCCTCCAGGGACAAGGCTAACACTTTGTCTTCCCTCTCAGCCTGCTGGCCTAATAAGAAAAATGTAAGAACCTCATATCCCCACCAAGACTTTTTTTCACCCCAAGTAACTCTAATGGCCTGTCTGGCTTTCACATCCGAGGGTCGTGAGGTCACCAGGATGACAAGAAATGGGTTTTGATGAGAGCAGTTTGCACGCTCTTGAAGGGTAAAGCGGAAGTTCTGCCTGTAAAGGGGCTCGTACTCGTAGAAGTACATCCAGTTCACCCGCTCTATCACGTTGTACTGCGGCAGGCTGAGGTACCACATCACCAGGAAGCTCAGGAGTGACAGCAGGAGGAGGCTCCACTTGAGGGATCTCAGTGACATCCTACTGGGAAGGGTGGTCACGGGGGCCAGGGGCATCTGCAGCAGCTCAGAAATTCGTGGCGCAGGTTCTGGAAGATTCATCATCAAAGAGCTGGTTAATAATCCACCCCCCACAACAACACGTTTTCAAATGCGATCCCATGATCTACTCAAGGAGAAAGGGCAAGAAAGGAGAACACGGCTCTGAGCAAAACCAAAAATTCTGACCTGACTCTTACTAACTTCATTTAACTGTAAACAAAAGAACGCCAACAACCAAAAATATATGTGAGCTTTCTTTTTTAACATCAAGAGAAAGGTTAAAAAATATTATTTTTGAAAATACTTGTTTGACAAAAGTAACTGTTGCAATATGATTTTTATCCCAAATGTCCGGAGAGACAGAAAGAAATGAGTAACAGGGGTGGGTTTAAAAAACAAATCTCTGAGCCCTGGCTGGTGTGGCTCAGTGGACTCAGTGCCAGCCTGTGAACCAAACGGTTGCCGGTTCGTTTCCCAGTCAGGGCGCAGGCCTGAGTTGCGGGCCAGGTCCCCCAGTGGGGGGTGCTCAAGAGGCAACCACACATTGATGTTTCTCTCCCTCTCTTTCTCCCTCCCTCCTCCTCTCCCTAAAAATAAATAAATAGAATCTTAAAAAAGGAAATTTATGAGGTATTTTGGAGTGACATCAGAAAAATGGTGGCATGACGGATCCCCCTGGCTTCACCCCTTTAAGTTCCAACAATTCGAACAGCTCTAATTCAACAGAGATTACTCAATGAAGCATCTAAAGGTAGGAAATCGGGAATGAATTGAGGAGGTGAGAAGGGCTGGGACAAGCCACAGATGCAGCCCTGCAGCCCCAGAGCTCCTGGAGGGACTCAGCCCGAAGAGGGGAGAAATCAGGCTGTGGCTGGCACTCCCTTCGGCTGCGAGGAGCAAACGTATTTGGTGGGCGGTCCTGCAGGAGTGGGCTTACGAGCTGCCGCCGAGCCAAGTGACTTGGGCAGGGACACAGCACAGAGGTGCGGCCACAGTCGTCTGATGGTCAGCATTCCATACAGAGAAACAAAGGCATGGAAGCCTGGCCTCCTCTTAACCTCGCAGAGCTCACCTCCCTTCACCCTTGGTGTTGGGTTGCGGAGCACATTATCTGCAAACCCAAGAGCTGGTACTTTCGAATCACTTTTTCTCCGAACAAAGGGTGCAGTCTGTGACTCCCGGGATCTGGGGACACAGGGGTACTCCTCAGAGGTTCAAGGTCGACATTACCAGGAGGGCAAAGCAACTTAGAAGGCAGTCAGGTTACTCCAGCCCACCCTGTCCCCATGCTTCTTGGTATACTAATGGCAGTGTCTGCCTATGGGGGACAGCACTGGGATTTCATGGATTTGGAGCCCCATCGCCCACCTCATTCCCCTGCTGGGTTGGTCCCCTGGGACTGGGGTGACTGGATCACAGGGGACTCACTTTCCCATTTTTACCACCTTGCAGAGATGTGAAAAGCCAGAGAAGTGCAAGAGAGAAAAAAAAAAAAACACAAAAAACTTGTGATTCAGTGCCACTTACTGGGAAATAATAGGAGACTTCTTCATATCAATCTATTAGAGAATTGCCATTCTTACATAGATGCCTAGACAGAGAAGGAATCCATCGAGTACCATGAATAACCAAAATAATGAGGCAGCTCAGGAAGAAAATGAGAAAATCGCCAAGAAACAAACTTAAAGACATGGAAATATGTGATTTAAATGACAGAGAATTCAAGATTGCAGTTCTGACAACATTCAATGAGTTGCAATAAAATACAAGTGGGCAGTTTAATGAACTCAGAAACCCAATCAGTGAACAAAGCAAGTACTTTACCAAAGAGGTTGGAACTTTAAAAGAAAACAAAGAGAAATTCTGGGGAGGGAGAACTCAATAAAAGAGAAACAGAAGGAACTAATGGGCACAGAAAATAGCGCAGACCAGATGGACGGAAGGATTAGTCGTACCAAAGACAGAAATCTAGAAATGATGCAGAGGGGAGAGAGAGACCTGAGCACAAACGAAAACGAAAGAGCTCCATGAGAACGATCTGACTCCATCAGAAAAGGCAGTATGAGAACAACGGGTACACCGGCAAAAAAGGAGAGCTGCAATGGAACAGAGAGCCTGCTCAAACAAACCGCTGAGGAGAACCTCCCAGACCAGTGGAAAGAGCGAAGTCCTCGAATGTAAGAAGCAAAGGAGCAGCTAAACACCTCAATCCAAAAAGGCCTTCTCCAAAGCACACTGTACTAAGCCTGTCAACAATTAGTAACAAAGAAAGAATTCTCGAGGCAGCCAGAGAAAAGCGGGAAGTAACCTGGAAAGGAAAGCCCATTAGGTCACCATCGGACATCCTGGCAGAAACTCTACATGCTAGAAAAGAGTGGGAGCCAATTAATTATTCAAACTACCAAAGGAGAGAAATCACCAGCCAAGAATATCTTCAGCAAAGTTATAGGAAGAAGAAATACAGACTTTTCCAGACAGACTGAAACTGAGGGCATTTATCACCAGAACACTTCCACGGCAAGAAATGCTCAAGGGGGTTATTCCACCTAAAATGAAGAACCAAAGGTCACAAAACTACAAGTAAGATGACTAACAACTTACAGCATCAACAGGGATAATTTGTGACAACAAAAACATAAAAGGGGAAGAGGTACTAGTCGGAATGTGCAAAAGGCGGTAGAGATCAAAGGACTACTGTACGTATGAAACTTTCTTTTTCATAAACCTAACAGTAACCACAAACCAAAAAACCAAAAACTGAGACAAATAACTTTAAAAAGGTTACCGAAAGTGGTATAGAATATCACCAAACAAAAACAACAGACAGAAACGCAAAGGAAAAGAACCAACAGAGGCACGGAGGTACCAGAAAACAAAAGATAAAATGGCTACAGAAAGTCCTCATACATCAGTAATTACTCTAAATGTATTGGTAAAAGCAGTAAGTTAACCAAAAAAAATGGCACAGGGTAGCAGACTGGATCAAAAAATAAACCCCAGCCATACACTGCCTCCAAGAGATACATCTAAGCTGCAAAGACAAAGACGGCACAGACTCAAAGTGAAAGGGTAGAAAGTGATTCTCCAGCACAACAACAGCCACAGGAAAGCAGGTGTAACCATTCTCGTATCTAACAAAACAGATCTCAAGATAACAGAGGTAACAAAAAAAAAGATGGACATTTTATACTGGTAAAGGGGACACTACATAAGAAGACATAACATTTCTTAATATATATAAACCAAGTCAAAGAGCACCAAAAATATATATAAAGTAACTACTAAGAATTAACGGGAGAAACTGACAAAAACACAATCGTAGTTGGGGACCTAAATACTCCACTGACAGCTCATTCAAACAGAAAATCAATATGGAAATATTGGCCTTAGATGACACGTTAGACCAAATGGGCATAATGGACATGTATAGGAACAAGAGATTATACATTATTCTCCAGTGTGCATGGAACATTCTCAAGCCTAGAACATAGCTGGATCACAAAATTAGCCTCAACAAATTCAAAAAGACTGAAATCATACCAAGCACATTCTCTGACCGCAATACTTTAAAATTAGAAATCAGCTGCACAAAGGAGGTAAAGAAACCCACAAATATGTGCATCAAAGAAGAAATAAAAGGTGAGATCGAAAGATACATAGAGACAAATGAGAATGACAATACAACATAACAAAACTTCTGGGATGTAGTGAAAGTGATAATAAGAAGGAAGTGTATATCATTACATTCATATCTCAAGAAATAAGAGAAATCCCAAGTAAACAACCTAACATTGTATCTTAAAATACCAAAAAAGAAGAAAGCAACCCATAGTCAGCAGAAGGAAGGAAACAGTAAAAATTAGAGCAGAATTGAATGAAATGGAGAACGAAAAGACTATACAAAAATTAATACAAAAAAGAGCAGGTTCTTTGAAAAGAGTATCAAAATTTACAAAGCCTGGCCAAACTAACTAAGGAAAAAATGTAAAGACTCATATAAACAATATCAGAAATGAAAGAGAAGTTACTGCAGATAACACAGATATACAAAAGATTGTACTAGAATACTATATGCCGCCAAATTCAATAACCTAGAAGAAATGGATAAGTTCCTAGAAATATATAGCCTTCCTGGACTAAATCATTAAGAACTGGAAAATCTAAATAGACCTAATCAACAGTGAGGAAATTGAAACAACCATCAAAAACTCCAGGACCAGAGGGCTTCACCAGTAAATTCTACCAAACATTCTAAGAAGATGTGATACCTACCCTTCTCAAAATCTTCCCCAAAAAATAGAAGAAGAGGAATACTTCCCAACACATTTTATGAGGCCAACATTACCCCAAACCTAGCAAGGATAACACACAAAAAAGGAAACTACATACCAATATCTCTGATGAATACAGATGCAAAAATCTAAACAAAATCAAAGACAACACTACATTATAAAAATAATACATCACGATCAAGTGGGGCTCATCCCAGGGGCACAAGGATGGTTCATCATATGCACATTGATGTTAATGCACCACATTAACAAAACGAAGGATAACAATATGATCTTACCATTGATACAGAATAAGCACTTGATGAGATACAACATCCATTTATGATTAAAACATTCAATAAAATGGGTACAGAGGAAGGTACCTCAACATAATAAAGGCCACATATGACAAACCCTCAGCCAGTATCATACTCAATTGTGAAAAGCTGAAAGCTTTTCCTCTAAAATCAGAAATAAGGCAAGGATGCCCCCTCTTACCACTCTTAGTCAACACAATACTGGAAGTCCTAGCCCAAGCAATCTGGCAAGAAAAGGAAATAAAAGGCATCCAAATTGAAAATGAAAAGGTAAAATTGTCACTTTTGCAGACGATGTGATTCTGTGCATAGAAAACCATAAAGATTCCACCAAAGAATTCTTAGAAACAATAAACAAATACAGTAAAGCTGCAGGATGCAAAATTAATGTGCAAAAATCTACCACTTTTCTGTGCACTAGCAATGAAATTTCAGAAAAATACCTAGGAATAAACTTAGCAACGGATGTGAAGGACCTATATACTGAAAACTACAAAGCCTTATTAACAGATGTTGAAAAAAACACAATGAGATGTTCCATGCTCATGGACTGGAAGAATCGACACAGCTAAAATGGCTGTCATTACCAGCTGTGTTCTTCCCTTAGCACCTTTCCCGTCCTATTTGTTTCTCTAAATTGATTTTTACTGTCAAAGGGATTATTCTAAAGAAATAATCTCGATGAATTCTTACTACTTGAAGAAAAGTAGGTTTCAAAGCCATAAATATCATTACAGTCTGTAACTGAAGGTCTATTTCTTACCTTCCTCCTGATTTATTTTTTTCTGGGTGAAAGACCTTCAATTTTCAGCAATTGAACATTCAGTAGTAATATGCTTGCAATTTCTGTAAGATACAAGACACATAACAGCATTTGCATAGCGGTCAAGGGAATAGAGAGAGGTCATAGAGGGGAAGGGATCTTAGAAGTTGAAATAAAAACTTAAAAAAAATACCACTAGTTCACAGAATTCAGAGAGTTTGTAGCTGCATCAAGGAAGAAGGGAAGCTGATGTTCAAGACTTAAAATCTGTATCTAGGTTCTCATCGGCTGGTGACTATGTCACCCTATGGCAGTCCTACTTCCTTCGATGAAGAACTCAGGGGTCATTAAAAGAAGTGAGACGCAGCACTTCTAAGTGACACGCTGCTGATATCCTCTTTTCAATTCTCTGTTCCAGTAACTGTGTTTTAAAGGGATTGCAGGAATACCGGCCACACTCAGCAGCGTGGGTGTCAGTGTGGCAGAATGGAGGAGGTGTGTGGTGAAGAGGGGAAAAAATAGACTAGCCACAAATACTATAAAATAGTTGTTAATTCAGGGTGATGGAAATATAGGCATTCTTGTATATTTATAGTTTTCTTTGCATTTTAAATTTATCCAAAAAATGAGAAGAAAAAGCCTAATGAAAACCCTTGGATACCAGAGTTAGATGGTCCACCCTAAATCTCGGCTGCAACACTACGTGGTCGTGTGACCTTGGGGAAGTTATTTAACTTCATAAAGGTTTGTTATTTCATCCATAAATCAGGCCTTACAATACTAATTCAGTTACTTAGAAGGCCGTAGGGAAGAACAGGGATTAACCAGTCAGCGGAGGGGCCCTCGGCACCTTCTGACGTGAAGTGACACACAGGCATGCCGACAGATGCACACACTATGAACTCACAGGCATCTGACCCACCTGCCTGCACCTCTGGGGTGGGCTCGAGCCCTGACTGTGGCAGCACAGGGCGGCTGGTCTCCCAGCACAGGGCGGCTGGTCTCCCAGCACAGGCCGGCCTGGGGCAGCTGAGTAGTGGGCCCCGTGAACCCTGGCACTATCCTAAACCCCACAGCCCAGGGGAGGGACAGACAGAGGCCCTAAAACACTGAATAGAAAAATACAAAAAGGCCACACAGGGAGGTAGACCCTTATTTCATCACTAACTTCTTAAATAATGTCACACATCACGATCAAGAAAGCAATTATATATAAATTGTAATTTAAAAATTCTCATTTAAAAAAAATAGATGTGATTATATACCATATTTTTTAGGACTATAAGATGCCTAAGACGCACCCAGGTTTTAGAGGAGGAAAACAGGGGGAAACAGTTTCAAAGCAAAAAATGTGGTAAAAATATTTAATAACCTATGACCCTGCTCCACTGCCCAGCCTCCCCTCCCCCATAGCGAGCCAGGCAAGCTACATTCGGACCATAAGATGCACCCTCATTTTCCCTCAAATTCGGGGTGGGGGTGTGTCTTATAGTCCGAAAATGCGGTGGCTACACGTATGTTCACCACTGGACCTGAGCAAAAACCTTCCTTACCGCACAAGCCTAGCGGAATGCTCGGTACAGAGCAGGCCACTGGTGAGTGCTTGTTAACTTGGTGGTTGATCCCTAACAGCTGAAAAAAACACCTGAACTAACAGAAAAGCCCAGAAAACCTCCAGAGACAGCACACGCTGTTGGCGTCCAGGTTATGAAGTGGGCCTGGGATTTAACCAGCAAGTGAAATCACTATGCCCAGACGAGCACTGGGCACCTCGGTTATCGGGTACCAGAACGCTGCGGCCGCTCACTGCCCAGGCCAATCACAGGCTGTGTCTACGGGTGTCTGAGCATCAGAGGGGTCCATGCACTGCAAAGTGGGAAATCCTTCAAACCTGCACTATTACTCCAAATGGAGTGCTTCTCAGAGTTTTTAATGTTCATGTGCGTTCTCTCAGAAGAGAATATATTCTGCAGTGTTTCTCAGTTTGTCTGAACAAAAAAAACTATTTTAATTTTCAGAGCCTCTGGCAGGACTAGAATACCACACTTTGGGAAATCCTGTTCTAGAACATCTTTGCACTCATTGAATTGAGAAACCACTTTCTGTGAATTAATGAATAAATATTTAAGGGTAGTTTGGAGTAAAAAATAATTTTTTGAGCAAATTAGTTCAATTGCTTCGAAAACCTTTTCAGTGTTATTTACTAAGGCTGAACATATATGTACCCTATGATACAGCAACACCACTCCTAGATACAACACTTGACAATGTGTGTGTATATCAGGACACCAAAATATGTCCAAGGAAGTTCGTAGTAGCACAACCTGGAATCAACCCACAGGAGAAGAGAGAAATAAACTTACATAACAGCAAAGCTTACAAAACGAAAAAGAACAAACGACGACCTCACATGACATCATGGAGAATCTCCTAATATAATGTTGAGCTAAAGAAACCAGATACATAAAGAAGAGACATGTTTCCATTTACACAAAGTTGAAAAGCAGGCAAACATAACCATGGTGTTAGAACTGAGGGCTCCAGGGACGTGAGAGGAAATACCAATTGCAAGGGCCTGAAGGGGACTTTCTGGGGTGTTGGCCACATTCTATTTCTTGACCTACACTGCGGCTACAGGCGTATTTATTTGAATAACTTGACTTCTAATTTGTGCACTTTTCTTTCTGTTTGTTACACTTCAACAGACACATTAAAGAAGTGTGGCCATCCCGTCAGTCACTCTGTACATCTGGTGACTGTGTGCAGTCGGTGTTGGCAGGTGTCTACACCACGTGACAGCCCCGGGTGCTGCAGTTGTGGTGAGAGCACCAGCAGGCAGTGCCAGGCACTAACCCATGTAATCTTCCAGAGAGCCCACAAGTTAAGGCGCTTTTAAAACCTTTACTGTTTGCATTTAATAGGTAAGAAAACTAAGACTTGAAAGAGTCAATAACTTGCCCAAAGCTGCAGGCTTGTAAGTGGTGGAGACAAAATCAAACAGAACTCCAAACCTCAGGTTCATGGCCACTACACTCCTGTCTACCTTAGGGAGTCTGCTGTGTGCCCCTAGACCAGAGCTGGTCTGAGTGGGTTTTAATTTCTTGCAACCATTGAACTTTGATAGAAACAGAAAAGCAACATCACAGCCTTACTGTCTTTAAGCAAAAAGACTCAAGACTGTCACTCTCAAAATCTGAAATATGCCCTGGCTGGCACGGCTCAGTGGACTGAGCACTGGCCTGTGAACTGCAGGGTTGTGGGTCGGATTGGTTCCCGGTCAGGGCACAGGCCTGGGTTTCGGGCAGGGTCCCCAGTTGGGTGTGTGTGAGAGGCAACTGATCGATGTTTCTCTCACACATTGATGTCTCTTTCCCTCTCTTTCCATGTCCCTTCCCCTCTCTCTGAAAATAAATAATCTTAAAAAAATCCCTAAAACATGAAGTATTAACAACAGTAATAGTTAATAACTAACCATTCATACAAACACAGACGTTTTATTTTGCAACAAAAATATGCACAAAAACAAAAACCCTAGGAAGTAAATTGGGGTTGGGGTAACAGAGAGAAATCAGCTCAAATGAGAATCAATACTCCGGAGAAACAGAACCAAGAGTTACTGCAATGGTACGATTATGTAAACCAAAGGGACCTGGAATTCTTTCCTGGGATGCAAAAATGTTGGTTACTTTTCTGCAAAAGGAAAGTAAATTTAATTATTTTCAAAAATATGCAGAATATTTTCTAATTGCAAATGTGACATATGTTCATTAGAGAAAGTTTTGTGAATGCGAAAAGGCACAAAGATAGTAAAAGCTTAAAGATAACATTACCATTTTTAATGAAGACTTATCAAGTCTGTCTCTCCATCCCATCGGCCGCCGCGCCGCTGCCTCCTCCCGTCCCTACCACAGCCACGGTGGCTTCCAGGCTGACCCCTGAATGCGTCCACCTCGTACCCACCCTTGCAGAGTCTGCACTTGCTCTCCCTCTCAAAGGCTGACTCAGGGGGCAAGGACATGAGGGGACCAAAAGGTAATGGGAAAAAACAACAACGAGAGCTGGCTCTGGAGAAGGCTGGTTCCTTCTCATGCCTCAGGTCTCAGCAAAACGTTATCTGAGAGCGTCCTTCCTGGACCTCCTATTTCAAGTAGCTCCCCCAAGCCCTTATTTTCTATCACATCCCTCATTATCTTCCCCTTAGCACTTCAACCCTACCTGTATTTTTTTTGTCTGTTCCCTTCACAAGGATGTGAGATTCATGAAGGAAAAGACTTGCCCACCGCCATGTCCCTGGTGCCTAGCACACAGTGGGTGCTTGCTAGACATCTGAATACTGTGCAAATGGTCTGGTAATGTGCTTCTTTATCCACTTACTATATTGAGAAAATATTCCCAAGAACAAACGAAATCCAAAAGTAAACTCCCGAATTTCTGGTAGAGGATGCTTCCTTTTTCTTCAGCTATTTTTCTAATACAAAGCTTTATTCTTTTTTTAAAGCCTTTATTTATTTATTTTTTTAGAGAGAGGAAGGGAGGGAGAAAGAGGGAGAGAAACGTCAATGTGTGGTTGCCTCTTGAGAACCCCCCACTGGGGACCTAGCCCTCAACCCAGGCATGTGCCCTGACTGGGAATTGAACCAGCGACCCTTTGGTTCACAGGCCAGTGCTCAATCCACTGAGCCACACCAGCCAAGGCCAAAGCTTTATCCTTACGTGCTACACTGACTCTGACTACATGCAGTTTAAAAGGTCCACACAGGAAAAATAAAATTTCAATGAAAATCAAGCATGCTAGATGCAGGATCATCCAAGGAGAAAGCACGTGCTAACTATTAAAGATAATTATATCTTTAATAATTAAGATAATTATTAAAGATAATTACGAAACTATTGCCAACTGTGCACACTCTGACTTTCTACATAAAAACAATACAGCAAAGGGGGTGGAAGTCTACATGCCCAAAAAAGGCCCTCTGTGTACTGAGTTTAATACAAATCGTAAGCACACACATCAATCATGTCCTATTTCCTATAAAGTGGGGGGACCACCTATCAATATGCACCCCTGAGGAAAATTTATCAAACTGAACCCATTCATTCACAAACAAAGTGACAAAAAACTCGACCGTTCTGACCTCGGCTCACGTTAGAAACAAAACCCACCGGCGACGTTTCACCAGAACTCCTCCTTCCCCTCCTCTTTCTTCAACCCGGTCGTTCCCAAGCTCTGCGCCGGACTGTCCTCTCCCGGAGAACTTGACACAGCGTGGACCCCAGGGTGCGCCCCGGACCAGCTAACTCAGTTTCTGAGGGTCAGGCAGCAGGATCTGTAAAGCTTCCCAGGTGACTCCAAGGTGGAGCTTGTTGGAAATGCAGAGCCTCAGGCCCCACCCAGGACCTCCTGAATCAGAAGCTACATTTCACAAAATAACACATATTGAATAGCTAGGATGACGCTGGCACACTAACAGCTCAGTAGATGGCACCGCCGTTGTTATTCAAGCCTGCACTACAGGCTCCACTCAATTTTCTCTGATTTGCTCATACTGTATTTACAAACCCCACTTACAAACCCCACGGATAGTACCAATGCTTCTTACAGGACAGCGTGTGCTCCATCACACATTTAAACACGCAAATAAATCCTAGTCTATCCCCTTCTTCCTCCAAATCAGGCCTTTTTTTAGAGTCCGAGGATTATGTTTCCTCCAGAATCTCAAAGTTCCTAATGTTCTGCTACCCTTGAACATACAAGCCCACAGGGCCCACTGAGAACAGCGCACAATCCAAA
>PVKM010038485.1:0-14100 GCA_004027735.1 Carollia perspicillata
CTCCTCAAATGAGGGTAACATCTAAAAAGATCATGAAAAGCAATGGAATATAATCTCAAGTAACTTTGACTTTTAAGAAAGAAATCAAAATTGAAATAGATAAGCACAAAAAAAATTAATGGAAGTCTTTTGAGATCAGACGAGATCGGGCCCGTTAGGGGTTGTATGGCCATAGACTAACAGAAATCTTGAGGGAAAGTTTTAGGAGCTTGGATTGTTTAGTCTAGAAAAGAGATGGTCAGGGAATATTTTTAATAATGGCCATGCCTAAGACATTAGGTTATACTGGGAAGAGAGCAGACATTTCTTCCTCTTAACTGGATGCAGATAGCCTGCTTCTTGGAGATTTTACCATTATTGTTTATAGCTTTTCAGTAGGTATATCTTTTCTCTCATCTCCCGTCTCCCTCTCCATTTCTTTCCTCCCCCTTTCCCTTCCTTCCTTGTGCAAATTGAGCATCTGTTATATTCCAGGCACAAAGAAAATGAGGTTGATTTAAGTTAGGTGCGTTTGGTTAGGGAAGATTTCATGGAGAATGTTGCTTGGCTGTTTCAACGTTTTATGAGAGATCTGTGTGGAACACGACACATGGTATGGATTGCACAGGAGGTTTTTCAAGAAGAGCACTTACTTGGGGAAATTTCAGTCAATTTCCAAAAGAGAGTCTAGTATCGTGATTCAGTTTCAGGGTGTTGAGTATTATAGAAATTATGAAGTCCAGAGAGGCTGGCCGAAAACTTTTTTCCTATTGCTGGTTTCACTGATATCACTTGGAAAAGATGATTAAGTCTACTTGGCAGACTTTCCCCCAAATTGCTGCTCTGTTCTTTCACTGAATGATCAAAGAAAGATACTGTTGACCAAATGGAGTGCCAAATCAGGTGTCAGGAATATCTGGTTCTATTGTTTAGCAGTTATTGATAAGGAACTTTGACTGCACTGCTTAACTGGCCTGAATTCATCTTCTCCCCTCTCCGACAGCCTTCCTGTAACACTTCTCTCAACTGTTTTTCAAGAAACATCCCTTTCACTTCTTGGGCCCATTTTGCTTCAGGCTAGGACTTGGAAATCTAGCATCCGACTAGGTGTCCCGCTGAGAAATGGGTTCATTAGGCCCCAAAAGAGTCACAAAGAGTGACCACAGCTGGGCTCAGTGCAAGCAAGTACGCAAGGATGAAGTAGTGTAGGATGCGAAAGGAGGCAAAGAAAGTGGAGGAGAATGTGACCGGAGGACACCGTTAGGACCCAGACAAACCGGTCGTTGGCCCTGAGACATATCGTCAAGCACGGAGTCCAGGGGAAGGAGGACTGGCAGGGACAGGAAGAGAGGTGGTTCTGGAAGGAGCTCTGGAAAGAGCCTTGCAGTGAGCCCGGTCTCAGCTTTAGGACTTCCAGACAAGAATTTAAGTGAATCAGTAAATGTTTTTAATTAAATGTAATGTGCCTATGTTCAGAATGGCTATGTTATATCTCTTTATGAATATTAAGATGATAGATTATAGATTTTCACTAACTCCAGCTTTCTCAACTTCCTCCTAGTCCAACTTTCACGTTTGCAGCCTCCATTTCATGTCATTTTCTGCCATCTAGTGGCTGATCATGTTAGAGGCAAAACCTACTCAAACCCAAACTGATTTTCTCTGTATGGTTTCCTGAAAACCTGAGGCATTCAGCTTTGCAAAAATGATGGAGTTTCTACTTGTTTTCTTTACATCCTGTTTGGCTCCAAAGAGGTTAATGGTGTGTATGGTTTGGGGTTGAAATTTCAGATCATGAAAGGGAACAAGTTTGAGAACATAAAATCAAACAAGCTTATAAATTTTTCACTCACTATTTTTCTTAGCCTTTAAAAAAACACTTTTTTTTTGGTATTTCTCTCCCACCCAAATTTTATATAAATTGAAATTCAATAGGTTTCTCCAATTGAGTAATTCTGGTTGGTTCATTTTATTATTGTATGCTAAAGCCAATCTAACTCTCATTTAATTACGTCAAATGGCTTAGATCATTTTCCCCATAATTTGTCCAGCTTTTATTTCCTCTCCTGTCCCTTGTTTGTAAAGGAGATATCACTTGACATCTTTTCATTATTAAAAATAATCTATGGTTCAACTTTCTGCCGCAGGCGAGACGTAACACTAACTATTATTAAATTAGCTTATAATTCAAACAAAATATTCTGGAAACTTGAATTCTTTGTTCTCTCCAGCATCCGGTCCCCTTAGGACTGCTTCATGCAGTGTTTGTACTGCAAGGAATGTGTGAGGGACAAGCCACCTGAAACGTTCAGCCCGTGCCCACGGTCAGACAAATGAAAGCCCTGTGATGAACAGCGTACGTGAGCGTCTGGGAAGAACACAGCATACTTCAAAACCACATTGTTGAATGCACAGGAATTTAGTTTAGTTTAGTGGTTAAGAGCATGCTTTGGAGGGAATCGACAGACACACATTCCAGTTCTGATACTTACTAGCTGTGGTGCCTTAACTTATTTAAGCCTCTTAAGCTTCAGTTCCTTTATCTGTCAAATAAGGAAATTGTAAGGATTATAAATAAAATATCTTACATATAGCTTAGTTTTGGCACAGTGTCCGACACAGAATAAGTCTTTAGTGAATACAAGTTAAGTTGATAATGACTGGCAGGCAATCCATGTTTGTTAGCAATTCCTAATTCTGCCTAAATAGCCTTTTATAATGTAAATTCTTGGTTTACTATCCTACAACTGCATGACCTTCTTGGGGGCAGCCTGAGGAATGATTTGCATACAATGGTCAAAGATATTTTACTTCAAACAACAGAGAAAGAGTGTCCGAAGAGTCCAGAGTCATGGGCCTCATTCATTCCAGCGCCCCAGGCCCTCTCTGCTGAGCGGGAGGCTTCACAGAGCATGCGGAAGGAAGGAAATCTATGATTAAATCCTTGACATGTATTTTCAGTACTTCTGAAACTTCAAGCTGGAATAAAGGAGCTCCCTCTGCAGACTGTGTAGGGGATAAGAGGGGAGCGGAGTACTGGACCAAATGAGCCACTGCATGACAGATAAGAGCTCTTGTTCTACCACATCCCAGGTAGCTTAACTTGATATGAACACTCCGGAATCTGCACCTTTGACATCTATAACGAATAATGCAAGCACGAGTGCTCACTGGACCACACTGTCCTGTGACTTTGGAAACTCCATGACAGCAGGTACCAACCTGTCTTCCCTTTCACTGCATTCTCTGGGCACAGCACAATGCTCAACACCATACAGGTGTTTGTGATAGTCAGGGGAAGAGGGAGCCAATGCACTCATTGCATTTACCTGGCCTGAAACCCAGATCTGTATCTATTATTGGCTCAAGGAGATTTCCAATTGAACATGTGGAAGGAGGCACAAAACCGATGGGAAAACCAATCTCTTAATTTCCACCCCTAGCACCTTATTCTATGAATGATGCTACTACCCACCTCATTGTTCATGTCAGAAACTGCATTTTCATCCTCGTTTTTACTCTTTTTCTGCTTCTAGGAATTCTGTCCTTTCTAACTCCTAACCATCTTCGGAACATGTGTAACTTTCTCCACCTCCTCTACCACACATATTTTAGGACCCTGGAGAGGCCTGAGTCACTGCAACAATGTTTAAGATTGCTTTCCCCACATCCACTCTTACTCTCCTCCCATTCATTCATGATGAGTGATAGACCTCTGGGAAATGAAAGTACTCAAGGACACTGCACAAGCAGAAGAAAGGAGGCACGTGTTAGGATGCCAGAGTCCTGAGACTGAAGAGAAAATCTAAGTTCTGGTTCTGGAACTCTTACTGCCTGGATTTGTCTCTTTAGATTTTGGCTTATTCACCTGTAAAATAAAGAACTTGGGTCAGATGACTTCTAAAGATACTTCAAACTTTAAAATTCAACGATGTTAGAGATATTTCTAATTTTGGACTAAGTGTTTTTTTTAAATTAAATCTATTGGGGTGATGCTTTAAAATTTAGTGTTAATAATAGAATTGGATCAGATATCATGATTTTTTAATCTGCACACTTGGAACAATGGCCCAAATAAAAATATTTAAGGGGGTCAACATGGCGGCATGGGTGAACGTGGTACTTGGAACCACTGACAATCACATTAAAATCACAACTAAAGTACATGACAACCATCCTTCAGAACTGCCTGAAATCTAGCTGAACAGAAGTCCTGTAACATCAAAGACATAAAGGAGCCACATCAAGACTGGTAGGAGGGGCAGAGATGTGGAACAAGCCGGTCCCACACCCATGTGTGGCAGTAAAAATTGGGAGGAATGTGTCAGCTGCGGAGGACCCCCTGAGGGGTTAGGGGTCCTAGCCTACACCAGGCCCCCAGCCCAGGGTTCCCGTGCCAAAAAGAGAAGTTCTCATAACTTCTGGCTTTGAAAACCAGCAAGGATTGTGGCTGAGGGAGAGAGAGGGCTTCTGGAGCCAGAGGCATCCCTCATAAAGGGCCCATGCATGGACTTACTCAGACTCACTCCCTGCGAGTTCCAGTGCTGGAACAGCAACTGGAAAGGCACCAGGAATATACAGGGAGGAACTGAGTTGTCTGGCATCAAGACAAGAGCTGGGGGGTGCATTCTTCCAGAAAGAAGTGCTGGCAGAGATCATTTTCCTTTGCTGAGCACTGCCCCCAGAGAGCCAGCAGGCGGGAGCCATATCTGAGTTTCCATCAACCTGGCTCACACTGTTTTGACCCACCTTGGTGATTCCATGAGACCCTACTCCACCCAACTAGCGGGCCCACCCAAGCCATTTTCAGTGGCTGTTCCATACGAACAGCCTGTCTTGTTCCACACTTCAGACTTTCCTAAAATTTCTTAAACAAGCAGCATCTGGCCTTGGCATGCCCATACCTCTTGCTAAGTGGCCCCAGGTAGGGCAATAGTGACAAGCAGCCTCTGTTATCAGCATGGCCTCTCCTGGGCATCTCCAAGCCCAGCACAAGTATCTGCCAAATGCTGATCACTTGGTAGCTCATGCTCAGTGACCTCCCGGGAGGTACCAGAGCCAGTACACCCAGTGCACAGCTTCAGACCACACTGAATTACAACCCAACCACCTCCAAAAGTGACACACTCAAAGGGCACTCCATGGGCACCAAAGCCCCGCTGAAATGAGTGCTGATCTGTGGAGCGTCAGAGCAGCTCCTCTGCTGTAATCACAGCTAGTCCTTGCAACCACTCGGCCTGAGGGTCAGTTCCTCCCAGTGATGTGCCAACAGCAATCAAGGCTCAACTACAAAGGGAGGGTACACGCAACCCACATAGGGTGTACCTGGAGCACCCAGCTCAGGAGACTGGTGAGGCTGTGCACTGGGCCCTACACACCACTCTACCAAGACCAGGAGACATAGTAACTTTATTTAATACATACGAACAAACACAGAGGAGCAGCCAAAATGAGAAGACAAAGAAACAGAACCCAAATGAAAGAAATGGAGAAATCTCCAAAAGAAGAACTAATGAAATGGAGGTAGGCAAACTACTGCATACAGAGCTCAAAACAACGATTATAAGGTTGCTGAAGGAATTTAGTGAGAATTTCAATAATATTAAAAAGAACATGGAAACCATAAAGAAGAACCAGTCAGAAATGAAGAATGCAATATCCAAAATATCTAGAATGCACTAGAAGAAATAAACAGTGGGTTGAATAAAGCAGAGAATTTTGCAGTGATTTGGAAGATAAGGAAGCAGAAAACACCCAATCAGAACAGCAAAAAGAGAAAAAAACCCCCCCCCCCCCCCGCCAGTGAAGATAATGTAATGAGCCTCTGAGACACCTTTAAATGTACCAACATTTGCACCATGGAGTGCGGTAAGAAGAGAGAGAGAGTGAGGAATTGAAAAATCTATGAAGATATAATGATGGAAAACTTCCCTAACCTGCTGAAGGAAAGACGTACAAGTCCAAGAAGCACAGAGAGTCCCAAACAAGATGAACCCAAAGCGGTCCACACCAAGACACATCATAATTAAAATGCAAAAAGTTAAAGACAAAGAGAGAACCCTACAAACAGCAAGAAAGAAGCAGTTACCTACAAGGGAGCTCCCGTAGACCATCAGCTGATTTCTCAATAGAAACTTTGCAAGCCAAAAGGGCTGGCAAGAAACATTCAGAGTAATGAAAAGCAAGCATCCATAACCAAGATTACTCTACCCAAAAGAGCAATCATTGAGAATCAAAGGACAGATAAAGAACTTCCCAGACAAGTAAAAGCTAAAGGAGTTCGTCACCACCAAATCAGTATTATTTGAAATGGTAAAGGGTCCTTTTTAAGAAGAAAAAAGATTAAAAATATGAACAATAAAATAGTACTAAATACATATCTATCAACAATGACTTTAAGTGCAAATGGATTAAATGCTCCAATCAAAAGACATATGGTTGCCGAATGGAGAACAAAAACAACAACAAAAGACTATTACGTATGCCGTTTATAAAAGACTCACTTCAGATAAAAAGACACACAAAGACTAAAACTAAAGGGATGGAAAAACTATATTTCATGAAAACTAAAATTAAAAAAAGCTGAGGTAGCAATACTAATACTAGACAAAATAGACTTTAAAACAAAGGCTATAGCAAGAGACAAAGAAGGGCTCAACAACTTCACTGCTGGGTATTTATCCATAGGAACCCAAAACACTAAATCAAAAAGATATCTACACCCATGTTTATGACACCTATGTTTATTATTTACAATAGCCACGACATGGAAACAACATTAGTGTCCATCAGTGGATGAATGGATAAGGAAGTGGTAGTAGATGTATACATGGAATATCATTCACCATCATAATGAGGAAATTATATCATTTGTGATATACCTTGTCCGTGTGAGATACACGGACAAACCTTGAAGGCTCTGTGCTAAGTGAAATCAGTCAGACAGAGAAAGACATTCTGTGTGATCACACTTCTGTGTAGAATCTTTTGCAAAAACCCATAAAACTCAGAAATAGAGATCAAATTTGAGGTTAGCAAAAGCAGGGGGGTGGAAGAAGGAAAATTAGAGGTCAAAAGGTACAAACTTCCGCTTTAAGATAAATAAATACCAGGGATACAATGTACAACAGGATTGCTATAATTAATACTGCCATGTGATGTATGGGAAAGCTGCTAGAAGAGTAAATCTTTAAATCCTAAGAGTTCTCATCACAAGGGGAAAATTTGTTTCTTTTCATTGTATCTATGTGAGATGACGGATGTTAACTAAACCTACTGTGGTAATCATTTTGCAGTAAATGTAAATCAACCAATCCTTCTGTACACCTTGAACTTATACTATGATATATCTCAGTTATTTCTTAATAAAACTGAAGGAAAATTTAAAAATAAAAAATAAATTAATCTAGCCAGACAAAAAAAGAGTGGCCCCAAGTCTCCACCTCGCATCCATGTCCCTAGTGGTGACTTGGAAGCTTCTCCCATCAAGAGTGGGAGTCTAGGCCTGCCTGGTGCAGCTCAGTAGATTGAGTGCTGGCCTATGAATCAAAGAGTTGCTGGTTCAATTCCCAGTCAAGGCACACGCCTGGGTTTTGGGTCAGATCCCCAGCAGGGGCCATGTAAGAGTCAACCACACATTGATGTTTCTCTCTCTCTCCCTCCCTTCCTCTCTCTCTAAAAATAAATAAATACAGTCTTAAATAAAAAGAGTTGCAGTCTATCCCCTACCCTCTGAGTCTAGGCTCACTTCTTAAATTGCTTTGGCCAATAGAATGTGGCAGAAGTGATGGTATACCATTTTCGAGCATGGACCTCAAGAGGGTTCAAAACTTCTGCCCTCCCTATTGAACACCTGCCTCTCCCATAAGAACAAGCCTGGGCTGGTCTGCTGGAGGTTGCTAGACCATATGGAGCAGACATAAACTGATCTAGCCAAGGTTATTCTGGACTATCCAGCCCTCAGTCAATCTGGAGCTGACTGCAGATGAATGGCAAGTCCAGTGGAGACAAGATAACCCTGGCCAATATCCTCAGAGCTCTAGGGAACCCAAAGATTCCTAAGAAATAATAAATGGCTATTACCTTAAGCCACTAAGTTTTAGAGTAGTTTGTTACACAGTGTTATTGTGACAACAGATAATTAACAGAGGGTGAAAAGGGGCTGAAGTGTGGCCCATGGTCCTCTTGTTAAACTAGGAAGGCTACGGTGGATTTGTGTCTGTTAGAAGGAATGCAACTTTTTTCCAAGTTGCATTTGTGCTAGCAATAGCCTTGACCATGGCTGCTGGAATAGGGAACACAAAGCGAAAGCTCTTGAGCCAGTTCACCTTACCATAGCACCAGCATCTGCCTATTAATATGTTCCTTTCTTAAGCACCTGCTTTACTTTTTCGTTAAATAGTGACTACCTTCCTACAAGTCATCCTCTGCAATATTGACTTTTTTCTGCTTCTGACAAAAGTTTTAGAAGCAAGGACTTTGGATTCAGACAGAGCTGGGTCCGGATGCCCCCTTCATCCTGGACACTCAACACTTTGGAGCCTTAACTTCTTCATTTGGTGAATGAAATAAAAGGAGTAACACTAGTGTTATCTAATTTTTTAACTGAAGTGTCTGAATATATGAAATAAAGAGAAAGAGAGATGTGGATAGATAGATAAACAGAGAGAGAGAGAGATCTTTGTTTCGGGGAAAAGCTAAAAGGGCCACTGTATTTCCTATCCTTAAGAAGCCTATACCAGGAACTTCTGAAAGACGACCACTTTTACAGTCTTTCCTGGAAGCCTCTGCTTGTGTGGAGTTGACTGTCTCTGAGGAGGGGTGGGAAGCAGAGGACAGGGGAGGCCTCAGGCAGGGAAAGGTGGTGCATACCGGGACTAAGCTCTCTAGGGCAATGTCTGCGAGGCTTGTCCACCCAGGTGCTTGCAACTCTCTGCGGAGCACTATGTGTCCAGGGTGACCTTGAAGAGGAAGAATTTCAAGATATTGTGGGGCATCTCAGAGGTAACCAGTGTGGCCTCTCTCTCTGCAAGAGAAACTAGGGGCTTTCGCATCACCTGGAGGCAGGTAAAACCAGTGCGAGAGTAAATAAAGGTGGAGTTTTAATTGTCTGCCATGCAGGCTCATGGAATCTTGTAGCTGGATGTCTGAGTAGGATTTAAAGGTAGTAAAGTAATGAGATATTCCTTGTACTCCCGAGTGGTGGTGAAAAAATTCGCACTCACACGCCGCAGGGAGGCAGAGAATGTTCTCTCTGTTGGTGCCGTGGGCCTTGGAAGCACCTTCAGAGGGGCCTGCATTGATGGAGCATTACTATTGCTGAGGACGCGTGTTTTCACGGATGAACGAGGCCTATCCACCGTGCGAAAGCCTGATTACTTTCTCCCTGGAGCCCGGAGCATTTTCCTGGCTTTATTTATCCCTAGCCTGCGAGTTGAGCAAGATATCTTGTGCAGATAAGACAAATGAGATCTTGTTCCAGAACTCCGTTACAGAACTTGTGATTTTCATCACCCTGTGGGTTACCATCTTCCAGGGTGAAGATTTTCCAAAGGGCTAAGTTCTAATTTTTGGCTAATGATGACTCCCCAGAGAGTGACCACTGATTCCAAATGCAGACATTTATTCTGCTTCGGGAACTGTTTGCAAAGCTGCTTTAATTAGGTGCTGAGCTCTTTATCAGCCATCACCAGCCAAATTTAGACGCTATATCCCCCTGAGAGCTCCTCGGTACTGAGTTCTCAGCCTCTTCCCTCCTCCCCACCCCCAGAGTCAGTAGGCCATTGTACTGTCCCAGCATCACTACCACTGCTATCAAAGTTACGTTTTTAGCTCTCAGGGACTCTAAGGCATGTTGCCATCTGCAAACTGAACTACAATTAAAGATCCGATTTGTATAATATTTAACAGGCTGTAGGGAGTTTAGCTATTCAGAGTTGAATCTGGAAGCACTTCAATACAGCTCTTTTTCAGAGATGTTTATTTTCTGTATTTCTGGCAGTGTTTTGCTAAGAAATGCTGCTGACATGCTCTCTCAGTAGTGGCATGCCGGGGCCCTGCAGGGCCCCTTCGATGAGAAAAATAAAGGCTGCATTAGAGAGAGGTCAGACTTAAACCGAACGCTGGGAATTTAAATTGATATAAGCACAACAGAGTACAACAAAATGAGTCTCCCATCTCTGCGGTGCCGGAAAATGCTTTGTAATTCTAGGGATAAATTACCGACGTTTCTTTATGAAAAATAGCCATGACTTTCTTCAAGGGAAGACCCAAGGAGTTCTTATAATAACATTTGTTCAAGTTGGGCTTTGGAAAAGCTTTGTCTAAGAAAAACCTTGAGGACTGATACTTAAAAAATTATATGAAGGAAATGAATGATTTTTAGATGATAATTTTTCACCCTGAAGTCCAAATTAAAAAAAAAATTCAGGTGTTAAAGTTAGCTTTCAATATTATGCACCAAATGCTTCCTGGCTTGGACGTTATTTCCTTGGTTTCTGCCTATTCCTCAGCAAGGAGATGGGCGAGTGTTTTCTTTGCACGTATCTGCATGAACACTGTCTATCTTGAGTGGAGGCTTTTCAGTTTTTGTCTCAGTAGGCTAAAATAAATAGCCGTGTTTCCATTCAAATTTCAGCACCCATCTTGTTTCCTCCCAACTGTTTGAACTTAACACATTCCTGAAATAAATCCACATTCTTTCTTTGATGAGCTAAGTCAGAGATTTCTACTGATTGCATTTGGAACTGTTTTCTCTCCAAATGTTCACCTTCAGGTGAGTTACTACAATCTCCATCTCTACCAGAAGAGAGGGTTTGGTGCCAAGACTGTTAAATAGTCTTCTTTCTTCATCAGTATTTACTTGGGTCACAGAACATGCCATACATTTTTGAAAAACAAAACAACGGTTGTATACAATAATGCTTAATAGTTCAAACTATTTCAAATTATTTTATATTATTCTCACAATTTTACATGCACGAAACTTAAACAGAATTAGCCGACTCTCCTAATGCTCCTCAAAAGTGTCATAGCCAAATATCTTGTCTCTCAGTCTTTATTGCTTTATTGCTTTGTTTACCAGTATGCGCCCCATACTGGTAAACAGCCCGTCGTTATCCCGTAACCCAGGCAGGAGCCTAGCAGGAACCTCGAGTCCTCCTCCCCAGTGACCCTCCCTGGGCAAAACACGCTGTCTTTGCCTGGACCCTTCCCTCCAGCTCTGTCACCTCCTGACTCAATTTCCCCACAGCAAGGCACTGGTCTCCTCTGGTTTTTCTGCCTGGAGGCACTCTACGCCATACCGCAGCCAGAGTAACCTTTTGAATTACAGTTCTGATCAAGTTCCTTTTCAGCTTGATTTCCTTTAACAAAGAGCTGATACCTAAATCCGGAACATCTTTGCAGAATGGGATGTTAAAGGGAAAACGAAACAGGACCAACCCGGCATCAGTAGTGCTAAAGCCCAAGATACCAAACCGAAACCTAATACCTGAGTTAATTGCCATTTCAACTGCCCTTAGAAATATAATCTTAATCAACCAGTTTGGAATTTTGTGCTCCACACCAGCAAGATGATAATCTGTCCTGTGGGGCTTCTCCATCCCCTCCTCCTTCCCCAGGGATAAGAGACCATCTGTGTGGTAAAACCCTTGCTGTTTCCTTCCCCTCTAAATAGAGGATGTCCTGGTTAGAAAACAATCCTCTCTTTTCTTTTGCTGATAGCTCTCTTGCCCCACCCTTCTTCCTATAGAAACCATTTACTTTGTACAACCCTGCAGAGGGTCCTTCAAGTTGCTGGAAGGGATGCTGCCTGATTTGTGAATCACTTAATAAAGCTAATTATAGTATCAAATGGTTGCTGGAATATTTGAATATGAATGGATCTTTTTTCATTTTATATTATTTTTCATATTCAAATAAAAATGTACTGACCTTCTGAGTAAAAATCCTTTTATATTTAGTACAGCTTTTAATTCATTATAGGAGTTACTTCCCCAACATTTTAATCCCAGCTGGATTGAATGAGATTTTGGGGAATATGGCCATGTCGTTTCTGTAAGTATACCACATTATAAGGCTACTGGAGACCCGAAGGGATTTGCCTTTACGGAATTTGAAGAAAAGAACAAGCAGCAAACTCTATTGAGGTAGGCCTAGAACCTTTTGGAAGGAAGATTTTCTCAGCCTTCCTAGGTTACAGTTTCCAAAGGGTTCCATTCTCCTCTCAAAGGTTTTTTTTTATTTAGCATAAGAAATACTTTACAACATGAAAGTGTTCCCAAAATCAAAACACAGAGAAAATAGTAGTAAGGTAGTGGGAGGGAGAGTATGATGGACCCTCCCAGGCTCTGGCAATTACCCACGCATGGAGAACCTGGTTTCACACAGGCTTTCTGCTGTTCCCATCCCAGTACCGTTCCCTGGAACAGTTTAGAGCAAACCTCCGAAAACCAATTGCGTTTTTCTTTACCGGCAATTTGCTTCTCTTCCTTGATCTCAGGCATAAACTGAGGTAGCCTCACTCATTACCCCAGGGGACAAAGCATTCGGAGACCTAGAGAGATTATTAAGTTTCAAACTTTGAAGTGGTTTTAGAAACTCTCACCAGAAACAAGGTATTTTGGTTTCCAATGACACAGTTTATGTAAAGAGATAGATCTGGGAAGAACAGGTTTCAGTGTAAAAGTCAGCTTTCCCATCCCAGGTTCCAAAGCAGAGAGGTAGTGAGACAGGAGTCAAGTGAGTGTGGATGGCCAGGAAACCCCAGGAATGGTGGCTGCACCCCAGCCCCGAGTGAGCCCTGGGGCGGAGAGATGTCAGAAAACTCCGCATCTGGGTGGCTGCGGCTGAAGAAGAAAGGAGACCTGTGACATCATGCCCACCTAAACTCCAGGAGGCACTCTGTGACACCACGGAGTGCAGATAGCAGAGTGAGAAAGGTTGCGGGTGTGTTGGGTCAAATACGCAGTTTTTATGGAGGATGTCAGGAGAGCTGCACAAGCTGGGGGGCCACGTGGTTGAGAGGAGGACAGAGAAAGAACTGAGTAGACAGAGATCAGGGACCCAGTGGAATCCTGGACTTTCCCCACACCACCAGCCACAGGGAGATTCGGCCTCTGCTGGACCCTCATGCTCGATGCTGTGGTGCTTTGAGTCAACCTCAAGGGGACAGACCCTGAGTTAGCGGTTACACTGTGTTGTCGCATATTCACTGTTTTGCCACAGGGTGAAAGGGGAGATTAAGACAGAAGTTGCATTTACTTATGGGAAGTAGGTTATACTTTGGCCCCCCCTGAGTTCGAACCCTCTCAGACTTCCTCTTGCCCTCTCTTTCGTTTTACAATCAAGCTCCACCTCCGGCCCTGTTTTCCTCTAGGTTGGTTTTGTTATCCGGTAGGCTCTGCGCAACCCCAGAGGGGAAGCCTCAGACATACGTGCAGCAGACTGACAACTCAAGGGCAAAGAAAGCTCCCAGAGCACTGGGCCTCACACGTGTTGTGTCCTGTCCCTGAACCCATCGCTGTGGCTATGGAGATGGGAGATGCTGATTTGGCTGGCCTGCGTTACTCGGCCTCAGGAAAGCGGGGGTGGGGCCAGCTGATCTCCTTTTCCTAAGGGAAAGTGAGGGTGGTGTTTTTGGAGAGGCCAAAATATACCGAACAGGCTGAAGTAGCAGAGAGGTCCACCACCTAAGTATTTAATGAATATGTGCTTAAATGAGCAAAAGAAATAAGGACTTCAAAATCCAAGACCAGGACTCTTGCCAAATATATTACACTGCCTCTGTCTTAATTCCATAGTTTATACAATGATATTCTCTATTGAACAAGAAGTTGGAACTTGGCCACCCTAAAATGGCGTTAGCTCTGTAGGATGGTGGGTAATCTGTGTGATTATGACATATTACGTACAAGATTTATGAATTTTTAATGGTAGTTCTAACGTACCTGGCTTTCAAGATTTAAAATGTTATAAAATTTAATAGTGAGCTCATAAGGAGAAAGAAAGTAGGAGAGGTGAGGTGAATGACTACATTTCAAAGTAAGCAATCTGACCAGTCCTAAGGGATGTGTGAATTTGAGAGGAAGTTGTGCATCCTGAAAAACTTAGTAAGTTTCA
>PVKM010038486.1:0-14084 GCA_004027735.1 Carollia perspicillata
TCTATAACACATCCTTACGCTGTTAAACAAACAAACGAACGAACAAACACAAACACCCATATGCCCAATACCCAGCCCAATAAACAGAACTCTATCAAACGCTCTGAAGCCCCAAAGTACCCTGCCTGGCGGCATCCCTTTCCCTCATGCCCACCACCAGAGCAACGACTATCCTGAAGTCTCATTAAGTCATTAGCTACCTTACATACCGCCTTCAGCACACACAGTCCTGACCTCGCAATAATGGAAGTGCCCGCTTCCTTCTCCATGCTGTCTATCTGGAAACGCAATGCTCCCTCCTCTCTGGAGGGAAATCAATGCGGACACAGAGGGTAGGGGAGCTACTTGAAGGGAGTAGTTGAAGTGTGCTCGGGGGTTCCCTAGGACCTCCCCAGGAAGCTCTTCCAACCACGTGTCTGCGAGGCTGGATCTGGTTCATGGAGCGCCACCAAAACAGCACATTGCAGCAGAGAGAATGAGAAGCAGGTCTGAAGACCCAGCTGTCTCTACTGAGTCAGACATAAAAGATTCACAAAATTGCAAAACAATGCATATCTCACTGTTCTGTTTTGAAACATTATTTTTTTATGTTTCATAAAACTTATTTATGCTAACATGTATTGAGATTCTTAAGGACTTAATGATAAACATTTTTAAACTTAAAATAATAGTAGTAGTAGTCGTCGTAGTAATAATAATAATAATAATAATAATAATAATGGAAGTGGACGGAAGTGACAACAGAATCCATGGGAATGGCTAAGTACTTTGTTTAGGCATAACGTGTATACGCTAACTAACCAAAAACGTCCCGAAAGGACCCTGTCTCAGGAAGCAATTGGGGCTGGCAGAGGGGGAGTTCCAATGGTGGTGTGCGTTGTCTGCTGGGCGTCGGTTAGTCTTTAGTCCAGAGGCTGGAGGTGTGCACACTCGAGCAACCTATGCTGTGTTCTGTGGGCTTTACAAGGGCTCACCTTGTTTACAAAAGGTGCCTCACCATAAATATCCAATTGCACTGAGGACCCAAGTTAATTTTGATTCACTCCATCTGCAGCCCAGCTCCAAAACTGTTAGGATTTTCATCACTACCAGGTGGTCAGTGACCACGGCCCTAAAACATGAGATCAGAGATGGGAAGGGAGTTTGGGTTTTCAAACCCCTATCTGGAACGCCTCTGGTGTACTGTCCTCAGGTTTGTAGTATCAGCAAAAGTTAGGGGAGCCCTGACCAGTGTGTCTCAGTTGGTTGGGCATCATCCCACAAAGGGAAAGGTTGCTGGTTTGATTTCTGGTCAGCGCACATGCCCTGGTTATAGGTTTGGTCCAGGTAGGGGAACATATGAAAGATAGCAGATTGACATTTCTCTCTTTCTCTATCTCCCTCCCTATCCCTCCCTCTAAAAATAAATAAATGAAATCTCAAAAACAAAAAAGTCAGGGGATCTGCCTCCAGTTCTGAGTTTGTGGGACGTAAGCAGGTCACTTACTCTCCCGGGTCTCGGCTTCCTTCTCTGTGAAATGAAAGCGCTGGATGAGATGATCGCTTTAAAAGTCCTTCCTTCTGGACAATCTACGAAAGCCCCGAGCAACAGAAACCTCGAGTGCTGTTTTCTTGCCTCCACAGCATCTAGTACAGAGAATAAGGGTTCCCATGGGTTACCGAGCTGTAAACAGTCAACAAGTAGCTAAGGGTCCGGGCAAAGAGGAAGAGGGCAGCAGGCAGAAGAGTGGAAAGAGTCAGCACATGACATCCAGGATGTTTCAGTCCAGATTTCAAACACTACGAGCAGAACGTACGAACACCATCAACACTAAAAGAGCAGGAACCCAATTCTTGAGATTTAAGTGAGGGAACTACACCTGAACGATCAGAAGAAGGTGGCCATGGTGGAAAAGGACAGACGGATGGCCAGAAGCAGCACTCCTGGGGCTCAAAGAAACCCCACTTCTCTGCAGACCACGGAAGTACCTTTATCTACAGGGGCAGTACAGTGATATCAACTCCCCCAAACTGTCAGGGATAGGAACATAAAGATGTCCAGGAAGTACCGTGAAATAGTGCCAGGGCCACCAGTCTGCAAACGCTGCTTATTGCTTTAATCTATAAAACTAGCTCACATTCATAAGGTTCTTCTTATGTGTCAGGCACTATTTTAAGTGTTTACATGCATTAAAGTTTATGTCCTCACAACCTGGGAAGATAGTTATTATTATCCTCATTTTACAGGTGTAGAAATTAAGTCACAGAGTTATAAACTTGCCCAAGGTCTCAGAACCAACGAATAACAAAACCTGGGTTTTTAAACTCACTGTAACACTGAAATTGCATCAGTAATTCACCTCAGCATTTCTCCCACGTAAATGAATTTTAGTTTCCGTCGTGTCGGCCTGGTACGTGCCATGTGTTCACTGAAGTGGAAGGTTGCACTTGGGACGCCCTGATAAACGACCTGCTGAGCTGGGGAGGGCACTGTTGACGAGGAAGCCCTAGGGAGATGGTCATGCTGAGCCTCAGCAAGCAGGCCACGCCCCTCGCGTCGGCACTGCGCAGCCAGCTCACACAGCTGTCTCCTGTGCACACGCTGACAAGGCCCAGCCCACCCCCTTGCACCGCAGCAGCATGCAGGGGGACCTGTGTCCTGCCTCAGGGAAGGGCTGCTGGAGAGCAAGGCCAGAGCTTGGAAGGACAGGATGGCCCATTCTTCGCCCTGGCAGAAGGAAGCAAAGCCGGAGTGGGGAAGCAAGGGCCCCAGGAGGAAAGGGGTTTGACTTTTTTTAAGGGTTTCAAATGTAAAATCTTGTAAAACTTTCTCAGGTCCATGAGGAGCAGAGCCTTCTCAGGGCCAGGTTTAAAGCCTAACAGACGCGATCACCAACTTCAAGTTCAAGGACTCATCGTCACTCACTATTGTCACATGTCACGAATACATTCTATTTTCAAAACGTGGAACCGTCACATTCAGAAAGAACTGAATTCCAGTCCTGGCACCATTTACTTACCAGCTCAGTGACTTGGAGCAAGTAATTTAACCTTCTTGGGCCTGTTTTCTTATCTGTAAGATGGCATAATAAGAGCACCAACTCATAAATTTATTGACAAAATAATGCCCATAAAGCACTTGGGCAGAGTATCTGCTGTGGAGCGCTCAGTATTACTTATTATTATCAATAAGAGAACATTACTTTGATTTACAAGCCTGGAAATAACCCCACCGAAATGAGGTAAAATGGGATCTCTTGCCCAAAACAATAAACTCTAACTCTGTTAAAGACCCTATTGCTAATTCAAGGGCTCCCTTGTTTATCTTCCATCTAGCACAGCGTGTACTCGAATGCTAATTACAAGTTAGGTGTCAATTATCTTATAAACGGTTCTTCAGATCACAAAGCATGAAACGCCTGTGCCTCTCTAAAGGACTGGATTTTTGAGCTCTGTTCCTTTTCATGCCCTGGATTCCAAGCTCTTCTCTTTCTGTCTCCACTTTGAGTTGTTTCAAAACTCAAACCAGTCAGGACACCTCCTCTCACAGGAAAAATGGACTCTGTTCCTTAACAGTTGCTACATCCTTGTTTCCACTGAACCACTGAGCAAAAGACAGAAACACTTGTAAAATGATTCAGCGACCTTCAGGGAAGAGTGAACTGGTTTTAAACAAAAGGCATCAAAACACAAACCAAAAAGAAGATGGCACATTTAAAACTTCTCCATAAGGAGATACCAAAAACGAAAGGAAAGCTCCATGGCAGAATGGGCGAAAATGATGTGCACATAAGGCAGACACAGTCCACCTGGGGGTAGAGGGAGGAAAAGTGGGGATGTGAACAGATTATTCACAGAGAAATAAACACGAATGGCCAATAACCATATGAAAAGACGCCCAATCTCATTATAATCACAGTAAACTGGACAGCTTAACCACGGAGAGGTTGCTGAGTCTTGGGGAGTCATTTTTACACCAGAATTACTTTGAAAAGTCATTTTCCTTCCTACATTTTAAAAGGCCTGTTTTTAAAAAAGATTTTACTTATCTACTTTTACAGAGAGGGGAAGAGAGGGAGAAAGACAGGCAGAGAAACATCAGTGTGTGAGAGATCGTTCATCTCGCATGCTCCCGGCCAGGGACTAGGCCTGCAACCCAGGCCTGTATCCTGACTGAGAATCCAACCAGCGACCCTTTGGGTCACAGGCTGGTGCTCGACCCACTGAGCCACACCAGCCAGGGATAAAAGGCCTATTTTTTAAAGGGCCAGGTGAAGCTGGACAGAAAAACTCACTGTGACAACCACTTGGCATTTTATACCCAGACCCTCAGGGGCTCATTCTGATCTATGATGACCCCACAACAACATGCCTGTCGCCAAGGATCTCCTCCATCCCTGTCCAGAAGAGGGACAAAGCCTCAGTTCCTACTTCACGGATGGGAAATGCCCAGGATGCTAGAGGATCACTGCCATCTTGGCACAAGCAGGCGCCCTGTCCCGTCAGCACACGGGAGGAGCAGCAAGGCTCCCAGGATACTCTTTCAGAAGGGAGCGGCACCAAAAGCACCCTGAATCAAAAGCAGTGGGGAACCATACCAATAACACATTTTGGGTTAAAAAAAAAAGATGCACAGTATATCACTGTATAGCCCCCAAGCTGTGTCCATTTTAAGGTAGTTTTCTTTTCCCCAATTTCCTAAGCAAATACTACCCTTCTAAGAAGCTCATAAAAGTCTTGGCATATTTGTTTGGCATTGTACTGCACCCAGACAAGATTCAAAGATCATAATTAAGAAGTCGTTAGCTAAAACACCCACTATAACATTGTTCCACAACAATGAATACAATGATTTAAATTTTAAAAATAATTAGTTTAAAAATAACTTATTTTTAAAATAAGTTTAGTTTAAAAATAAACTTTAGCAATAATTAGTATGTTGGTCTTTCACCAACATACATCTCAGACAGGTCCTTGTGAAACCTAGAATTCCATTTTTAAGTTCAGTATTTTAATACCAATATTTTAAGTGATAGGCTGGAAAAAATCTCTCTGTAATTAATACAAATATTTATAAAGCTATAAAGCAGTGTGAATTGTATTATAAGCACTGGCTACAAGTCCATCAGGAGTAAAAATTTCAGCTCTGCCACTTTTGATCTGAATGACTCTGGGGCGGGTTTCTTCTCAGTCTACTTATTTTTTATTGTAAAGTGAGGATAACATCTATTATCAAAGGTTTGCTACAGTGCAACTCAGATTATAGAAAGCACCTGGTACAGTCATGCCAACATTAAGGAATTTCATAATAGATAATATTTAAAATGTTTTTCTCTATCAATTTCATGTCGATTCTGCTAGTCATTTAAGTATGTTCATGTAAGATATACATATAGGTACCATATAGAAACTTCTAAAATGTAAGTACTTCATCTTCCCCTGAATCTCAGATCTTTCCTTCCACAAAATGCAGACGTCTTTGAATAACCACTTTGTACATTACCATTTCTAGACCTTTCGGCAAACATGTTGGCAGCTCTCTGGAAAGTAGTAAGTAATGAACATGAAAATACTGAAAGCAGCTCATTAATTTCCACACAGAATAGTTGCAAGAGTCACTGCTAAATACATAATTGCAGTAAATAGGAAGTATAGGCGAGGGTAAGGCCCTGAATAGCACATCGAGAAGAGCACCTTTCTGTAACATTTACTAAGCCTGCTCTCCCCAGCCACTCTGCAGTATTTCTGACAGACGGGAGTAAGTTATATTACGCCCTGTCAACTCCAACGGATGTGGTCTGAGACGAGAAACAGGTGAAATTAAAATTAAAGTCTTCAGGTCCTGGCTGGGGAGCTCAGTTGGTTAGAGCATCGCCTCAATGCGCCAAGGTTGTGGGTTTGATCCCCAGTCAGGGTACGTACAAGAATCAAGCAAAGAATGCCTAAAGAAGTCGAACAACAAATCGATGTGTTTTTTTCTTCTCCCTCCCCACCTCTCTTCCTTGCCTCATTTTCTCTAAAATCAATAAAATAATTAAAAAAAAATTAAATCTTCGGCCCATTGTATTTGTGGTCACTTTTCAGCCCTGCAGAGTTCCCTCTGTCATGTGTTCAATCATTAACTAATAATAACTCAGAATTCCCTCGAGGATGTTATGCCACCATAATTTTCGCTGGTTAAGTCTTTCTACATAGGCAGAAACCTGGGCCCATTCCTGCATGGCTATTTTTGAAGCATTTGTTGAGGAGCTCCTTTGGGCCAGGAACTATTCTTTGCTGAATTTAAGATACAAAAATGAGTAACGCATGAAAACGATCATGGGCACAGCAAGACCTCTGCTTATTACAGGAGACTAAGATAAATGGGAATTCAGAAAACTAGTCCTCCTCGCTGCCTTGGTGAGGGGAAGGCTAGAGGCCTGGAGAGCACGTGCAGGGAGAAGAGGCCAGGAGAAGAGATTTTCTCTGATGCAAAGGCAGGAGTGAGAAAGAAGGGCACGTGCACCCTGCCCGATGGCAGCAAAGGGTATTGTGGAAAGAAAGGTGTCAAGTCACGGAAGGGCGTGCACGCCATCCTGGGGAGGTGAGCTTGTATCCTGAAGAGAACCAAGTATGGAAGGGCCTTTTCGCAGAAGTAAATTAAGCCGAGAGCAGATTCAGCCTCTCCAATACCTTTTTCCTCTAGAAAATCTTCTATCCTACTAACGGGGCCCTTGAGTTGTACAGGTTGTAAATGAATATGAAGTGGTTATTAAGAACTAGAGCAAGCACTCAAATTTTAATCCAGTAGTCAAAAGGGGTCTGAAATGTCAGAATTCCTAACGAACCTTCTGGTTCCAAGTAGTACAGAACAATCTCATTGCCAAGTTGCTGTTTGTGGTGGCTCTTGAGTTGTATTTGTTCAGCTGTGGTACACTCTGATCTTTATGAACCATGTAGTTGGTAGAGTCTGGCTTTCTCCTATGGATTGGATTTTGGGTGAATTTTTTTCCTAATTTCTTAAGAAAAATGAGCATGCATACTTTTATTATGAGTTCCCTTGGTGCTTAAAATAAAAAGATTTATTTGATTTGGTTAGAGGTCTGAAATATGATTCAGAAGTCATAACAATTCTCAAATAAAATTTTCCCTATCAGAATTGAGCTCAAATGTCTTTTATTTTAAACTTATATTTTAATCTCCAAAATATGACAATGGGACATCTACAGAAGCCAGTTTGACAAAGCCAATATTCAGTAGATTCAATTTGGAAAATTAGCAGAAGAAAAGGTCTAAAGTTTGCAACACTGCTTTCTGTGGGTTCACCCGCAACTCCCTGCTCCCTCCCCACGGTCACCACTGCCAACTCGGAGTTAGGATTCAATTACAATAACAGGGCAATGTTTTTATGAGTCTCAGATGCTCAGTAAGAGGTGTAATATTAATATAACTGCATATTAAAGTACTGTGCATTGACCAAGACTTCTATTCGAACTCGCTTCTGTTGGCCTGAAAAATCAGAAACAAATCCAGCATCTGACTCTAGCCGGGTAGTGTTTTCTTCAAGGCAAGGGAGGCTTTTCGAGCCAAACATAACATGTGGAAGGAGGACCGGTCCACGTGTGCGCATGGAGCTTTCCATTCCACACTTCTCAGTAAAAACGCTCCAACACACAACAGTGTTTGCGCAGGAGAAACTGAGAAGGGCCCAATGACCGATGGCCGTGCCAAACGCCCACCGTGGCTTTGAAAGAATAGAAAGAGACTCCTCACTACGCGTTTGCTCAAGCTACTATCTTGAATCGTATGAAACTACCATTTTTGTAGTTCAGAAACAACTAAGGTCAACTACTTTATGTGGTTCAGACGGCTGGCAGGAAATACTGCAGAATTAAAGGTAATTTTACCACATTCTTTTCTAATGATCTAACTGGATTATTTGCGTCTTAAAAACATCAAGAATATTAGGCTTTTGAACAAATGCCACCCCAATAAATTCAATAAAAAACAATATATTTTTTTTAAAGAGTAGGCTTTTGGAAGTTAGGGTATCAAAATTCATACAAAAACAAGCTTTTTCAGTAAAAATGTTCTAACAATTAGAACAAAGCTAAATCAATCTCCTAAGAAGGTATTTTCTAAATACTCTGTTTACTATATATCTGCTCTTTTGTTTTTCCAAGACTCTTTAATTGTCACAAAATTTTCCTGGAAAATACATTTTTCTATAGGCATGAAGAGAGGGGGACAAAGGCATGGCGCTGGGTCCCTGCTGGACAGGGGGAGGTTAATGAGAAATTCAAGCCTCAGCTGAACTCCCCAGGCCTCAATTTCCTCATTTCAAAGAAAGGCCCTGGATCAGATGACCTCTAAAAAGTCTCTCCTGGCTCTAGCACTAACAATTTATTGGAATTTGGGTAACAGACCATATTCTACCTATATCTACTTGCATTTTACATCATTCTCCTGCCAGCTCATAAATAATTTCACAGTCAGTAAGGAACAGCCATTAACTGTCACTGGACCTCAACCAAAAAGAAAAAAACCCAACCCCCTTCACTGTATACGGCGCATGCTTTTGCAGAGGGGGCACTGGCACGGGCTAGCACACCCTCGAGAATCCCTCCACTCTCTCTGCTTTGGGTCCTATGTAATTGGATAACCCTCAACAGAACTTCGGTTCTTCTCCCAGTTTGATCTCCTGCAGGTCAAACCTGTTTGGAGATATCCTGTTAAGGAGACAATTAAATAGTTTTGATGGTACCCTCATACAGTCTATATATTTTCATCTCAGTGTTCAGGCAACTGCTTCACTTCTGTTTTAAAAACAAGCACATTCTCCGTAAAAGGCACCTTAAGTGTTCAAATGCTAAGACATTCTAAAAGGCATAAAAAAAAAAACCACACCTTTAATGGTTTCTTTATTCAAATACAAGAAAAATAAATGAATTATTTCCAGTGGAAATCAGATTGCAAATTGGCAGTCTCAGCCCACAAACATGTTTATGTGGCCCACACAGTATTTTAAAAATATTTGATCTAGTTGCCAACATTTTCAGATGGGAAAATACCACTTTGAACTCTAAATGTCCATCTTCTCTTGAAAAATGGAAAACCATGGCACCACTAAAGTCCTCACTTCACCAGCCAGAGCCAAGTGGGCCTGGGCTTGCCCACTCACAGCGGTTTGAAGATCTGAGCATTGCCTGTTTTGGAACTTTTCTCCCTCAAACAGACAAGTCAGATGATGCTCACCCTGGTCACAGATGGTTTCTGTATTTCTCTCCCTTACTATCTTACCATTCCATAAATAATTAAATCCAGAACCAAATTGAGGCCTTCCAAAGCTGTGTGATAAACCATTAATCATGAACTTTTTTTCTATTCAGACTTTATTTATTTATTTCTGGAGGGGAAGGGAGAGAGAACGAGAGGGAGAGAAACATCGATGTGTGGTTGCCTCTCACACGCCCCCAACCAGGGACCCGGCTTGCAACCTGGGCATGTGCCCTGACTGGGAATCAAACTGATGACCTTTGGGTTCACAGGCTGCACTCAATCCACTGAGCCACACCAGCCAGGGCATGATCATGAACTACATATAGTAAACTCATATTTCTTATTAATGTTATGGCTATATCAAGTTAAGCATTTTTCTAATCGTAACAAAGTAAGCATTAATTGAAATCTAGATGATATAAATTTTTTATTTTCTTTTCCAAGATATGGTATTACTAGATTTAAATTTGATCTATCATAAAAGCTTTTCAAAGTCTATGTGTAATACAGTTAAAAAACACAGCTACTCATACTAATCTTGTGCCCTCTTTGCTGAAAATAGTTTCTGTATTTTCCTAATCAGGTCATAGTCATTTCAAAAGCCTTAACAGTTTCTTGTCTCTACCTTGCATGAAAGGGACAGAGCAACCGATTTCACAAAACATCTTCCTAAATCTTATTCTTGGCCCTACCATGGATTCAAATATCTCTTGTCAACTGGAGATAAGAAGGCTTATTTCCCTGGAGTATTATTAGCAAAAATGGCACAAATCCTGAGTTGTGTTGACATTAATACGTAGGGTGTTGACCAGCTATTCACTATCTCCATGAACCACGGAATCCAAGCAAATAGGAGTAAGCTGCAAGGAGATGGGACGGTGAGACACAGCTCTCTCCTCTTTCCTGAGATCGTGGTTAACATCAGGCGGAGGAAACACAAAGGGCAGACACTAGGAGACTTGACAATGGGAAAGAAACAGCATCTTGTTGCAACTGTTGGCCTGCCATTGTTCGGAACGTTGCTGAAACTTTTAATAGCTCTTCTTCTAAAGCGTATTGTCTTTTTCATCAACAGAACAGCTGAGCCAAAATCTGGGAGCATTTCTGATGATACAAGATCCTTTGACCATTGCAAATTCATTCCCCTTAATACCTGAGATTCTAAGTATAGTGTTCCATATTTAGAACATACATATTCTGCACTCTATCATAAAGAAGAAAATCATTATTAGCTCTTAAATTCAACTACAAAAGCGCAGCAACAATTTTACTTTATGTTGCGAAGGAAAAGGACACTTTTAAACATCATTGATGCAAGTGTTCTTTCCTTCAGTGTATCCACATGACCAAAATGTGCTTGCTACAAGAGTTTCTTTTATCAACAGAAATACAGAAAACAAGGGTGCATTTTCTATAATAATCTCCACCAGTACTATGCATAAATTCTCAGCCCAAAAGGTATCATTTCATAAATGACTTTTTTATGCTGGTTAATTACCAAACAGTTCTCTCCAACACAAATAATCTACAATACCTCAAGTAGACTTAGAAATAACATCTCTCCTCTTAAAGTGGCCAGAAGAATATGCTATGTTAAAAACTAGGTAGGAGTGACTTAGTGCTGCAAGTTTTAGCTCAGCCAGCCAGTCAGTCAGGCTGTGACAGACGGCCCTGGGCCACGCAGTGTGTGCTCGAATCAGCCATACTCTCTGGAAGTAAGTGTTCCAAGGAGACTGGGCCAAAAGGAACCCTTGACCTCCTTCCACCTTCTACAATTCCTGTGACTCAACAGCACCGCTGGCATTCAGTAAAGCTCCATGATAAATACTGCACATGGGGACTGTTTAAATGTTTAAATTATCCATGAACCCGAAGTTCAATATAAGCACAGGTAAGCAAGGCCTGGTACAGTGACTGCTCCATCTCTGGGCCCAAGCTTGGCTTTTTATGATGAAGATGATGGCAATGATCCATCAAGCACAGAGACTATCACTCATCTCTATACTCATGATCTATTGTCAAACCATAACTTGTACCGCCCATGTACTGTACCTCCAGTCTTTTTTTTAATGACAAACACATGTGAAGACCCCTGAGGACCTCTCCCTGGTGCCATTCCCCTCCTCCCCCCAGCTCACCAGTTTGGGGGACAGAGGTGGGGAGGAGCAAGAGGTTGCAGAGAAAGGGAAGTAGATGACAAACACTGGATTGGGTGGGGACATAAAGTACAGCATAGCCAATAATATTATAGTAACGCTATGGTATTAGATGGGTACTAGATTTATTGGAGTAATCACTTTATAAGGTATACAAATGTCTAATCATGCTCTGACCGGTGTGGCTCAGTTGGTTGGGACAGTGCCCCATAAAGCGAAAGATCACCAGTTTGATTACCTGTCAGGGCGCATGCCTGGGCTGCAGGCCTAGTCCCTGGTTGGGGCGTCTTTGAGAGGCAACTGATCAATGTTTGTCTCCACATCGATGTTTCCCTCCCTTTCTTTCTCCTTCCCTTCCCTCCCCCAAAATAAATAAATAAAATCGTTAAAAAGAGAAAATGTCTAATCACAGTATGATTACCTGAAACTAATGTAATGTATCAACGGTAATGGATACATTAATTTTTTAAATATTAAAAAAAAGACTGGGCTAGATGATATGATAGAAGGCTTCATTATAACACTCTCTCTACTCATGTATGTTTGAAATTTTCCTTAATAAAAAAACTTTTTCTAAAAAAATAAGAGAGAAAGAGAAAGCGATGAACATCAGATTCTCAATACTCCTAGACCATACTCCTAAAGCTTCATTATCCACTATGGTAGCCACTAGCCACATGTGGTTATTTAAATTTAAATGCAACTTAGTTTAAATGAAACAAGATAAGAAATTAATTCCATGATTGCATCAGCCACATTTCAGGTGTCCAATAGCCACCTATGGCTAGTGGCTACCATACTGGACAACGCAGTAGTAAGACGTTTCCATGACCACAGAGAGTTCTCTCTGACCGTGCTGCTCCGCAGGCAGGGTGGTGTCTCCATCCGGTAAGCAGAGGACATAACCAAGAGTCAAGAGACTTGGCCTCAAGACCATCACTTTTTATCCCGGGTGCGTTTGACTCCAGATTCATCAAACAGGCGCCGCAGGGGTTGGGTCAAGAATCTAATGAAACTACCTCAGGGTTATCGGGAAGACAGACTTTACCCACTGAAATCCAGTCACAGAAAAAAGGTGTGAAATTGCATAACTTCAATTGGGACATTACTGCAGTGTGTGCGATGAATTTAGTGGCAAAACCAATTAGCAGCAATATTCCAAATGTATATTTAAAGACCAAAAAAGAAAAACTCCACCTGAAAAATGCTTCCAGTTTTAGTTTCAGAAATCACACATTTCAGCTTCCAATTTGTTAAGTTTCCTCCTCCTACTTTTTTAAATTTTGGAATAGAAAAGCAACTATCTACTTGTTTTTTAACACTTAATTTTTATCATGGTTGAGTTTGAAAATTAAATCAAAGTGCTGTTGGGGGAATTATCCAAGGACAGCTGAAATGAACCATTTGGGCCAGAAAGTCCAGGCCCACAAATACCGAAGTCCAGGAAGGCTGACTACGCAAAGACCATGGTCCAAGCTTTTATCTGTTTCCCAGGCAGACTGAGTACATCTCTGAGTAATCCGTATCTTATGTGTGTATGTGTCTTCACAAGCATCAGAATAACCTTGACTTTCCAAAAGGAGATTATGTTGCTGTCCAAAATCATATTCTGGACTAAGAAAATTGATGAAACAGGCAATGTTTTTAGTGTCCTTTCATCTCTCTAAAATCAGGGAAAAAACCCTACTAACATTTATCTTAAGTATAAAAGAAGTTAAATATGTCAAGTGAGTTAACTTGCCCAAAGATATCTGCATCGCACGCAATTCAGGAGAAACCAGCAATTCTCAACTTCTTTCTCCCACTACCCATGCAGGGATAGGTATACACCATGCTTCCCAACCAGAGGCCGTGGGTTAGAATACAGGGATGGGCGAGCAGACCCTGGGAGGAGTGGGGTTCTGTTACCTACAGGTCCCTCCATCTGAAGCTATTAGGAGCAGGGTGTTAAATAATTTTTCTATCTAAAAAGGTATTTAAAGACTGGGATTTTTAAAACAACACCTATAGCCTAAACATTTTTCACCTTAAACATAGAAACAAACATTCATTCACCAACTTTTTGATGAAGGCCAAGGTTATTGTCCTCATAATGAATTAGAGGAATTCCAACTAGAGGTGTCTTTCCAGCAGAGACCCATAGGCATCATCCATGATTTCCAGTTCGTCTCTTTCAAGTGCACCCAGAATTTAAAAGCATCTTAAGGCAAACTAAGTGCCAACTCAATCCTTACTTTCCTATCCAACTTCGAACAACTATTTTGACCATATTACATTCACAGCAGTTTTATGTAGCAGAATTCTCACCTTTAGTAAATACTTTCAAAGAATCTAACTTAGAAGCAACTTCATTTTGGCACTTACATTTCATAGATTATTAAATTCTGCCATTATGCTGATTACTACAACTGGCACACGAAAGTCTGGAAACAAACAGCTGACCCAGTAGCAAGGGTACCCGCTTACCGATCCAGTTAGCGTGGGGGCACGGAAACGCATGTGTGCCCTAAAATAAAACAACGACACACCTGTCCAACGCACCTGGAACGCTGTGGGTGATCAGGATGCTCGGAAGAGGAATGGAGTGCATGTAAGAATCTGGCAGAGATTTTGAAAACATTCCCTCCCAATTCTGATACAATTTTCTAATTCCTTTGGTGTGCCCTTTTTATCCCTGCCCTAACTAAACTG
>PVKM010038488.1:0-14088 GCA_004027735.1 Carollia perspicillata
CTGTTTCGAGGATGCCATGGATAATGTGTGTGATCACATCCTGTGAGCCTCACTGCACTCCACAGACGTACGGGCTGGGAAGGCCGCCTGTGAGGGGCCACTTTTCTGATGTGCCTAGATGTCGTCAGCATTGTGATGGTTCAAGAGCCTGGCCAACTTTCTCACTGACAGTCTCTATCCCAGAAAGTAAATAATCTAACGTGCACGCTTATCTCGAGGACTCAATTAAGGTTTTCTTTTTATTTTAAAACAGAGAAAACCCACTGGCAAAACAGTGTGGCCCTCAGTAGTTTCCTTTTTCCTGAATTGGCTCCAGTGCAAACACGCTTGCTCACTGCTGACCGAGATGACTCGGGAATAAATCGTGACTTTGCCTACTTGCTCTTCATTCCTTCACCTAGAACTTGTGTTTGCTTCAGCAACCTGTAGCAGAAGGGCTTCTCTCGACATCACATGTGGCACTAGTAGCTTCTTTGATAGATGAGCTCTTCGGGATTGATATTAAAACGCTCTAATTTCTGTAGACGACTAAGAAAATGAAGAAGCTGGAAAAGGACACGGCCACGTGGAAAGCCAGGTTTGAGAGCTGCAACAAAGCTCTGTTGGACATGATTGAAGAGGTGAGGAAGCTTTCCCCTTTGCTCATTTTTCCCCTGCCTAGTCGAAATATTCATACCTAGAAAATTATATCCTAATAGTATAAATGATTACCTTTGGAAAAGGGCTGAATGTTTCTGGGATGTGATATGTGACATCGTAATAAAAGTAATTAGAGCCAAGTCATTTAGAATCAGGTCTGGACTCCTGAAGAGCTTTGTGTCCCTTAAGTCACCTGTCTGCTTGTAGATTCCAAAGCTGTCCCCCAAGTGGCAGCAGGCCTGCTAGACTGTGAATTCCTCAAAGGCCTGACCAGTGTCTTACTTGTCTTTGAGTTTCCCCAGAGCCTGGCATGTAACAGGTGCAGATGAATTAATTCATCGATTTGAACATACTGACAAAAGACACCAGCCCAAGCACCCAGGATGTGTGTTATTGTATAGACAGATACAGAGATATGTAGTTTAATTCCTCCAACAGGCACTTAAACACTGATATTATGTCAGGCTCTGAATAGGTATTGAGACAATAAAGGCAAAGATACATGGCCTTTGACCTGAGAGGCAGGACTTACAGGTGACAGTCTCTCTGTGTAAACAAGTAAAAAAAAAGTCTTAAAAGCAACAGAGTGGCACAAAGATGGGGTAAAGGGGTAAGATGATTAGGAATGATTTTATGCACAAACGCTGGCATTTCTAGAGAAGAGAAAAAAATGAACAGTTTGAGTGGCCAGCATTATGAATTAGCCTGTGGTGAGTTTCTGTGGTTATAATTACTGTTCTAACAATTCATCCCAAATTGCAACCAATTCCAAAGACATGAGCTTATTATTCATCAACATCAATCAAACAGTCACTGGATTAGCACAGAGCAGTGTACCCATAAAGCAGATAAAGCATTGCTCTCCATCTAGCCCCAGTCTATCTCATTCATTTTGCCCCCAGCAGTTACTTACACCCTCTAAGTCTTAAAAGTAGAAAATTTATCTACAGTTTTAGAGGCTCTGGACTGACGCTGAGAGAGCCTTCGCCATCTTTCTTTTCTAAATACTACCAGAGTGACTAAAATTCTACCAGACTCTAGCATACAATGCAAAAAAAAAAAAAAAAGATTCTCTGACCAAGTATCTGTCCAGCCCCTACTCTGTGGTCACACCCCAGAGCCTAGTAGGCAAATTCCTGGACAAATGCTTTTGCTTCTCTCCAGAGAACATCCTGGCAATTTGGTTTTTGACATTTTATGTGCGTGTTTATTTTCAAATCACAGAAAGCACTGAGAGCCAAAGAATATGAGTGCTTCGTGATGAAAATTGGGAGGCTAGAGAATCTCTGTCGGGCTTTACAAGAAGAGAGAAACGAACTCTACAAAAAAATCAGAGAAGCAAAAATGCCTGAGAAGGATGACCAAGGCCAGCACACCTCGGATGAAGAACCAGAGTCAACAGTTTCTGCAGGTGAAGAGGCTGACACAGAGAATGCCAACAGTATTCACAATACTGTGAAAAACCTGGCCACGGCCTTCATGGTTATTCAGCATTCAGAGCCAACCCTTGACCAGTCCAAAGAACTCCAACCAGAATTCAGCAGTCCTCAAGGGGGCGCCAACATGGCCCGCAAGGAGCCAGAACAACCCTCTCTGGGCCCTTCATGCCTTTCAGAGAGTTCTCCACCTCCCCCAGCTTCGCAGGCTGAGGCTAAAGGAGGCCAGGAGACAGAACCCCCTCCCAGTGCCAGCAATCTCCCTGTGGGGCCCAGAGCAGAGCCCCAAGACCAGGGTTTCCCCACTGGAGTACTGGCTGATCAGCAGCCCCTTCCGGAGTCAGAAGCTGCCGGTCAGGCCCCACGTGGGACAGAGGCAAATGGCCCTGCTCTATCACCCCCAGCGGATGAGCAAATGCCCGCTGGAGTGCCTGGAGAGGAGACCACTAGGCAGCTTCCCGCAGCAGCAGAGGGCCTTCCAGAAAGGGACTCCGCTGGAGCCCAGCTGCCCAAGGTAGCTGACACCAACCTGGAGGGAGTAGACTAAGCCCCATGGTGCCTCCAGAGGCTGTTCTTCCTGACTTCACATCTTCATCATGAAAGACTGTCTTCTGAAAGAGGCATTAAGGGCCAGGGATGTCTAATGGAAGAGACTTAATTAGAATCAAAACATTCTTAAATGTTATGCAGAGCACATTCAGCCTTTGCTATTTGTTCTCAATTTAGAACTGATTTGGAGCTTTTCTATTTAACACCGGTTAATAGTATAATTTTCCCAAATGGCAACAAAGCATGCTAAAACAAAATTTATATTAATCTGCTATTAAGATGGTACTTAATTCAGTTTGTTAATCAATAGTAGGATTTAGTATTTAAAGACTTCCACTATAATATGTGATGTTCCACTATAATATGTGATGTTCCATCTTTATTTCCATATATAGTTTAATAAGTTCCATAGGAAGTAATAGATATCCAATTCCATTTATATATTATATACATAATAGATACATAGGTACAGGTACATGTGTTTAAATATATGCATGTGTATACGTGTGTGCATATATGTATGTGCTCGTGCACATATGTGTGTATGTCATATATGTATATATTTACATGCATTTCTTTAATCCTTTTTAAATTTCTCTCACGCAAAATATTTAGATGCTAATCAAAAAAATGATCTTTTACTTGCTCTTATGGCTACAGTAGACTAATGCTCTCAGAATCAGAAGTAGCTTCAGAACACAAGTATTTAGGCCATGTAACGTTAGGCAAAAATAAGTAGCCCAATGACAGGTCAATAAATTCAACCAACTGACCAAATGACAGCACAGCAGTTGGGCTAGAGTGCAAGTCCATATAAAGTGCGTAGATGTGAAGACGAGCACAATCAACCCTAGACTGAAAGGGGAGCAACGACGGGGGTAGACCGCTCACTTCCTCCAGCCTCTTCTACTCAACTCAGCCCACTGCCTTGCAACCCGGCTTACTTGTGGCTTCCTGCACAGAAGGGGTTGGAGGTGGGAAAGGGGGCTAGGACACCGAGGGACCGAGGGTCCTCGGACTAAGAAGAAGCTGTGCTCGTTCATCCCCTGCCTCTTGTGCTACTGAAGTCCTGAGACAGCGTACGCACCTGGCCCTGCCCGCTCCTCAGCTCCCTCCTTGTCCCCTACCGCTCTGTCCACAGGGTTTCCCACCTCCTCCTCCTGTCACTGTCTCAGTCCATATTCTCAAAACATCTGCTCCTTCTTTCCACCAGGATATTTCAATTTCCTGCCCTGGTTTCAATTATTGCTAAGTAAAAGCTATTATCTTTCCAAAACAGGGTCTCAATATGAGTGATGAGGCTTACAAACCAACACATTTTCTACTTTGAGGAATTCCCTACTGCCACAAAACACAGGACAAACGGCTCTCTACTCAACATGACTGGAAAAATAAGTGAGGATTCGGGACAGGGCAAAAGCCTGAAACACCTGGGGTTGTCTACCTGAGCATTACATTACCCTTGCTTGACAAGCACCTCCAATACTAGTGACAGCATAAGTTACTCTACCTAGGGCAAAAGGAGACCGCACCAAAGAAATGCGAAGGAAGGAAGGGAGGGAGGAGGGGAAGAAGTTCTAGAAGGAGGGAAAAAGGAAGGAGGAAAGATAAAAGGGATCTAACCCAGCCCTACCTTAAAAGTTGAACGCAAGTGGAAAAATGGATAAAAGCAAGATTCTCTACTACTCATGCAGGAAATCATTCTTCAGTGTCCCATGCGCTGTCTGCCAAGGCACACAAAGTGCTCGTAGGCAACAACCACATGCTGCAAGAACTAACTGCATAAAATTTGTTTGAAGTAGACAGTGAGGATAATAACAAAACGCTAATCAGTGGGAGGAAAAGCTTATTGTTATTTGAGGACCCATGTATGTTTTAAAGACCTAAGATATTGTAACCACAGGGTATCCAGCCAAATTCAACATCACTTGAAGTCTTAGAGATTTAAACATTCATTTAATTCAGAGCCAAATATTCACCATAACAATTCAGGAGGATCTCCTTTTCCACTATTTACCAGGGCTAAACTTCCAAGAATGGAGTAAGATTAGATAATCACAGTAAAGTCTCAGTCTGAACGTTTAGCAAAGAGAAACAGGCAAGAGAGGAGCCAAAATCTGGGAAATCAAATATTCTAATACTCGAAGTTGGTTTTCTTTCCATCCAAAAAGCTTTCATAGCAACACATTACTAACTATATATCTTGGGCAGAGTTTTAGATACAATAACTTGCCTGAAATTTGCAAAACTTAATATAAGCTTTGGGAGAATTATTTTAATATTCAAAGAATGTTTTATTAGAGCCCTTTGTGTTAGAATTTGACCTTCCTAATTATAGCAATAACTCATAAGACCTGAAAGAATGAGGTCTTTATCAAGTTCACGTAACTGTTTCTACAGATGCCAAGTCTGCTTTCCAGAAACACTAGAGCTGTTTGGTGTTTTTCAAATGAAATAACTATGATTTATGTGTCTATTAAAGTGGTACTTTGTTTCCCAAATGCTCTGGCAGTGATTTTATTTTTAATTTTAATTTCTAATTATGTTTACTTTTGTTCCTTCTATGTTTCAACAATACCTAATGAAGATTATGCGTTTATTCTACCGTTGGTTGATATTTTGGTCTCTGAGTAGAGTGTGATGGAGTCAACTTTGCAAACCTTGGGTATGTGTGTGTGTGAAGGAGAAGGGAAGGGAGACAGAGAGAACATGACTGCCGGGGCTAAGAAGGAGGAAACCCCAGCTGGAGGACAGATACCACGTGGCCGAAGTTTCTTTCCAGTTGCAGTCTCCCAGGAGACTATGTTTCTACATATGTCCTTCAAAAAGGCTCTGCCCTGTGTCTGTCCTTCAGAAACACTATGAGGACTAAGGGAGGGAGTGTAGAGGTGTCAGCTCATTTAGCTTCTATCTATTTCTTCTCACTGCTCCGAGAATTTTCTCTAGTAAGACCCCAAAAGGCCCAGCTCTTCTACCTTTTGCTTTTATCTCTGGCCCCAGACCACACTGATCTGGGAAGGGCTTCTCGAACGTGGCATTTCCTAGCATAGTTGGGGAAGAGGATTGCTTAGCTAGAATGGGAAAAAAGATTCACCCCTGCCCTTAAGGCAGTTTTTCCTCCTTTTTTTTTGGGGGGGGGGGCACTCATGTAGTCACACATTTTTAAATAGCTCTTTTTTGAGATAGTAAAAGTATTATGCCTTCATTATAAAACTGATGTTGCTTTTTAATAATTTCTCATTATAAGAGAAATCATTTGAGGAAAATTTCTTCAGCCCCTCTAACTCTAACCAGCAGTGAAATCCAATATTTAGGAAAAATAAAAGTAACCTAAAATGTAAAGAATTCGCTAAAAGAAGATATGAAATAAAAATGATGACTTTGGTCTCTAAAATATGTTCCCATCATAAACTGGCAAGTAGGATTTAAAAAGCAAATTAGGTATGTGGGCTAAATTTACACACAATTTAAGTGATTTCCTTTTCTATACTTTAGAATCTGAACGTTAAAGTTATTAAATCAACCATGAGGACACTCCATCAGAATAGAAGCATTCCTAAATGATAGTAATAAAGGTTTTTCCCACCCTGGTAAATTGTATCCTCAATACCTGAATTTGAGTTTCATTCGTGGTGTCTCCTGATAGAAGTTAGTCTGACAAGTGCTAGTCACAGCTGTGTGTGTGTGTGAATGTACAAGCATGCATACACACGCACATAAACACACATGCATGAAATCTGACCCAGGTTTAATTCTGCTGCTGTAGGTGAGTCTTTATACTTGTATTTTCAAAGGATACTATGCATAATCTTTCCTGACAAGAACAAACTTTAAAAATAAATAATTCCCTGTGTGAATAAGGATATTTGATAGAAACATTTAACTAGCAAAATAAGCCTACAGATTCATTGATCCATTGCAGAAAATAACTCACGGAAGCTGTTTAACTCTACCAGGAGGTGAGAAATGAAGTACATCGATTCAACAGCATAATCAAGCAGCTAAATCCAGGGGCAAGTCCTACCACTTGCCGGATTTTAGACCCTCAGCTTTCTATTAACAGCAATGTCCACCCCATTTTAACTTTGAATTTATTTAAAAGTGATATATCATAATGTAAAATTACCACACGTCATAATTAAAATGTACTCAGGTGTAAAACTCAGTTGTTTTACAGTAAACTCAGTTGTTCTGAGTAAAACTCAGAACTTGTCAGTTCTGAAATGATTTGATTTGATGACATTTTATGTCAAAAAACACAAAACCATCAGAGAAGCCAAGCAAGAAGACATTATCTTCAGAGAGAGAAAGATGAGAGAGAAAAAAAGGACTTTCACTCTGATAGCTTTTCTATGAAGGAAAAAAAATGAAAAAGAGAACTTCAAGATGAGTAAGAGCAATAAAAAGAGGAGACACATAAACTGGTGGATGCTATTATGAGAGCAGAGTGGCGATGGGAGGCCAGAGCCACAACGACGGTAACACCCTCCCTACACAGCAGGACTGCAGCCCGGGGAATTTTTATAAGCGTGTTTCTTAGCATTGGTGCATTACTGCATTTCTGTTTGTTTTCTATTAAGGTAATAAATGCATTTTATTCAGCATAACAGTAATAAGACTATATCATAAAACATTTAGAAAATAGAGAAAAATTACCCATAATTCCATCACTCTAAAGTAACCATTGCCAGCATTCACTGTATCTTAGTTTATTTTAAATGATCTAACTATCTTCTTTATTTAACATGATGTTAACTTGTCTTTCGGGGAGGGCACAATGGTTCAAGTGAGAGTAATAGCTATTAATAGCTGCCAGATTTCAGTGCAAGTTTCACACACTTTACCATTTAATATTGAAGCATATTATATTATCTTCAGAATGAACATGACTATGCAAATACAAATGCACAGCATTCTTACATGTTGTTTGAAAAAGTTATGCCATGCGTTGCACTTACATGCCCCGCCACACATATGTAAGTTTCCAAGTAAACCAACTGACATGGCTACAGTGAGATGCTTAACCCCAATGCTGCTCAAAAAAAATAAAAACTAAAAAACCTACTCTACAGAAATACTCATGCAGTAACTAATGAAAAAATAGGAAAAGCTGAACTCCAGTTTATCAAGTGACAAAAAACATATGATACTATATGTTTAATATCATAAATCATAGCATTGGCTAAATGAAGGTCAATGTTCTAAAACAAATCCAAACTCTTCAAGATTAGCGAGACAGCGGTTTTACTGTTCAGATGAAATGGTCGTCAGCGGCATCAGCTATATCATATCTCTGAGGTAAGGCAAGGCTAAAAACCACTGTGAACCTGAGATTGCTCTAAAACCCACCAGGCAGAGGCAACCAGCCACAGAGAGTAGTCAGAGATCCCACACACCGCACAACAAAATGTCAAAGTCAGAGTCCAAATTTACAGAAATAGTACAACAGAGATATCTTTCATCACGCCCCATCGTGAGGGTAGACATATGTCCCACCTAAATCAGTATAATCATTCCTCACAGACTACTGTAATGCTCTGGGCAAAGAAATTCAAGTTCAATTCACCTGTTGTCCTAACATTCTTATCAAGGAATTATTCCCTGGAATGAAACCAGCTAAGTTTAATCAGGGTAAAAAGTGTACAATAGCGCTAGTCTAGGAATCAGGCTATTGCAGCCCTAGTTCCTGTTCTGCTACCAAGTGGCTAGGGAAATTTGGAGAAATTAACATCTCTGGGCCTCAGTTCACTCACCTACAAGAGCCTTGGACTAGATGGCTGAGGGTTTTGGAGTCTCTGACTATTTGAGATTTGAAATCCTTAAGAGATTTATGAAGTTATACAGGGCTTTCTACACTCCCGGGACGGTTTTATTCTAAGACATCTATACATCACCTTGGGCACTTCTACTAAAAGTCAGGCAAGGAAAAGGACACAAGAAATTACTCAGTATTTTTTTTAATTTAATTTTAGAAATTAGATGAATGAAGCTTTAAGGGGGAAATCACAAATTCTTGGATTTATTCAACAAATACTGAAGCGCTTCTGTGTGTGAGCGTCTGTGCTAGCCCGCGGATGGCAGTGGTTACAAAGTTAAACAAAGGATGTCAGCACCACCCATACCTTGGGCTCCACCTGCTCAGAAGCAGAGCACCTAGTCATGTGACTGGGGCCTGAGGCTCCCTTGTACTGCATGCACCAGGGACTCACCAGCAAGGACAGGAGCCGCAAGAGATGCTGACAGGTCCCACCTAACCACAGTGTTCAGCAAACCAAAAAGCAGCAAGGAAGCCTCTACGAGCACTTTCATTACAAATGACAGTCAGATTTCTAAGTAAAAAAGTTTGGGTTCCTGGTAGAGAAGGAGGGTTTTATGGAATGTGTGTGTGGTTATTTGTCTGTGGCTATAATGTGTGTAAGAGCATACTTGTGTGTGAGAGTGTATATGAGTAATTGTGTGTAATGTGTGCCAGTAAAAGCATGTAGTTTTACGAGAGTGTGTTGTATGTATATAGTTCTATGTGAATGTTTATCATTGTGTATGACTGTATTCATGCATAACAAATCAATGTAAGCCTATGTGAACGTGTGTAGTTGTGTGCAAGTTTATGGCATATGTGTGATGGGGCTGGGAACTGCAAAACCGGAACGCTGCAGATGTTTTAGTCCTGTGACTAGCTTGCTTTTTACAGGATCGTGTCTTGTCACAGACTTTTGTTTGCACAACAAACCCCCTCTCTCATACAGTGCTATGGGGCTCATTATTTTTTGGCTGACCATCTGCCTTCTGAACACACAGGCAGGTGGATGAGGCTACAAGTGTAGTGGCAGCTATTCACAAAATAATTGCACCTGTCACCAGCCCAAAGTGACAGCCACCACTGACTAACTGCACCCATCCCCAGACAAGGCGATGGGTATGTCTTGATTAACTCTTAGTGCTATTCATCACATAGACCAGCCATAGCTTGAGTGGGAATATAAGAAGTGGCAGCAAAGAGAATAACTGGATTCTGGTTTTTCTAAACAAGAGAAGAGCTTCTCCCATGGCCACTGTTTCTAACAAAGCTGGCACCCCTGGAGGCCGAGTTCTAGTCTGCTTTATCTCTGCTGAAACCAAACCCCTGAATATTAAGAATGTGTCCATGAACTAAAAGCCAAAGAGAAAGCGTCCAATCCATTTACACTTTAATCAGTGAGTCAGAAGAGAGCAAACCAGAGTTGACTGCAGATGCTACCAGCCAACCAGTCAGGCCCATGACTCATTCTTTGTGCACAAAGATTTTTTGCTGTGATACAATTCATCTCCCCAAAATATCTACTATTGACTAGCTGTGCTGTCATGGCTGGACCATCTGGCTGCTCCCTTGCCTGTTATTAGGAAACGGATCCAGAAGTCCTCTGATTCAGTCAGGGAGTAATTTAAGGCAATACCCAAAGGAAGGAGAGTGAGAGCTTTTTCTAACAAATTAATTGCCTGCCATAGAAGTAAACTTATGATCTTCAAAAGCTAAAGGGAAGAAAACAACTAAACATAAATAAAATTTAAAAGACAAGAACAGACGGGAGAAGGTAATCACAATAAATACAACAAAGCATGAATGTCCAGAATACAAACAGAAATCATACAAAGCAGTAAAAAAAGACAAAGATTTCAGAAGAAAGTAGGGAGAGGCTGGGGGAGTGCCCCCCCCAGGTGCAGATGAAGAGGGGTGTCGACTTCATCATTTTAAGATCCTAGAAATTCATCACATTTCCCTTGAGCTCTAAAATTAAATGATTCACTATGACTTTATGTCCTTCAAGTTTCTGTTTCTTTTCAAAATCAACTATGAGGGATCTGTTTTGCTATTTCAGCTAATATTTTGACCTTTATTATTATCTAATATAATAAAAAATATTAAAGGTCAATCATTCTTAAAACAAGACAAATAGGTTTTGTCCCAGGCGCCAAAAGTCTGATGGGCCGGCAGGAGAATGTGCCATGACAAACCAGTGCCCCCGCCCCCCCCCCAGAATCGGCCGTGGCGGCAGCATGCTTCTCTTGGCCCTTATGAGATGGTCCACATGTAAATTCATCTCTCTGAGGAGTTGCTTTCCATCCTCTTACATTTTAAAGAGACAGAGCTATTGCCACTCTCTCGAGTGTGGATGAAAATTTGCTGACATGGCAGATATTCAGCCCATAAACTAAAAGACTAACAAAAACTAAATCCCAATGGCTCAAAATTTCCCATTCATTGGGATGAGTTTGAATTAGATGGAGAGAAGAGGCACATTGTTGGTTGTCTTAGTCTACTTGGGCTGATACACAAATATCATGGACAAGATGGCTTATAAACAACAGAAATTTATGTCTCATGGTTCTGGAGGCCAGGAAGTCCAAGATCAAGGTGCCGACAGTTTCAATGTTTGATGAGAACCTGTTCTCTGGTTCATATATGGCCATCTTCTCACTTGTACCCTCAGGGGTGGGGGGCCTCTTTTATAAGGGCACTAATCCCATTCATGGGAGCTCTACCCACCTGACCTCATCACCTCCCTAAGGCCCCATCTCCTAATACCATCCATCACACTGGAGGTTAGGATGCCAACACAAGAGTTTTGGAAGACACAAACATTCAAGCCATAACACTGGTCCAGACCCAGCTGTCAGGAGACCCAGGGAAATTGTGGTGACCATATTTTCTAAATCCCAAGTAGAGATTCTGTCTGACAAGGGCTGGTGCTCTCATATCAGCAACAAGACAGAATGTTAGAAATCAAGACTGACCAGGAAAAGCCAGCATTTAGGTATAAAAATACAATTCTGTCACCAGTGCAAAAAATTTTAGATTTTCACTAACTTGGTTCCAAGATGGGACTTCAAAGAGTTGGCTTTTTGATAAGCTTGTCCCAAAACAGAGTTACAGAAGAGAAGGGCCTGTGTGCAATCTGGTCTCAGCCTCCAAGCTACTCCCAGACTTGTCAGAAGAGAGCCAGATGACTGACTCCCAACCTGCTTATTTCAGTCGGGTGGCCTCACTTCTTCACGTCTGCACTCTCACAGCCAGATTCCAAAGGCCCTTACTCTGCAACTGCCTGCAAGTAGGGACAGACAGCAGCAGCTGCCACCACACTGATAATGGGTTTGTGCTGCTGCTTGCCCCAAAAAGCTGTCGGGAGTTGACGGTTTGCTTTCCTGCCCGCCCAAACCCACAGCCTCCGCTCAGCTGCCAGCTTCGGCACAGAGAGAACAGGAGTGCCACCTACTGAAGCACTAGAGATGTAGCCAGCATCTCAGCCAGCCCAGGCCTGCTAGTCACCCAGCAACAGCACTGGAAGTCACCTGTGTACAGTGATTAAGTAGGCTTCATCTTCTGCCAAAAATAGTGATTGTTTACCATGGTTAGGCTGAATGAGTCTCGGGGAAGTTAACTCTGCTCTGAACAAAGGAAACTGAATTGCAGTTGGGATCTAGGCTGTGTTCCACTTAAGGGAGAAGTGTGCAAGCAGCAGATGCAGAGTTTAACACAGAGCACAGTTATTAAGTACAATATCTATCCTGTACCAGATACCAGGTAGGCTAGAGACAGAAGTATGAATGATCAACACTAGAGAAACAATAGAAAAATGATACATCCGTGTCTGTGTTCCACAACTGACAAAATACACTCAAGAAACCTGGCCAAATTTATTGTATAGGAAGCACATCCTAGAATTTTGGGATCTGGATTTTCCACTTTTTCCCGGATTCCATCACCACTGTCCCTAAACTCAGATTAAGAAGTCATAATGAGTTTGTTAATTTTTTTTGAGTCACCAATTAACAAATAATATATTTGGAATTTTGTGCTCAAAATAGCTGCTTTGCAGAAGCCCCAAGCATCCTCTTGGCCTGCCTCTCAGAAAATGTTGCCATGACAACTCTCAAAGTGCTAAATCCTTTCCTTAGATTCACAAACTCCTCTACATGTGCTAATAGCACATTCCTGACCATGATCAATAAAATACCTTTCTAAATATTTTCAGTGTCTAATGACATCAGAATATCTTACAATACATAAGTACATACATGAGTTAGTACGTAAACACCCTATCAAGTCAAGGGCCAACACAGTGATTTGGTTACACATTTGCAGCTGGGTAGTAGCTGAACACCCCAAGGGGGCCCTTCCCTACGAGAGACCCTGATGCTTTGACCACTGTGCACAGCCACTGTCCGAACATGTTCTAACGAGCTGCACAGGTGTGCCTCCTCCTCTCAGAGGAGACCAGGAAAATACAAACGAGAGGGCATGAGCAAAGAAGAAGGTAGAGTGTAATATTCACAAACTAAACTAAAATGTATCCACCTAATACTATGAGGAATTATATTTGAGGCTCTGCTGAAGTCTCTGGTATTTTACTATCATTTTACTCTTGAATACGGCCCAGGTGGGCAATAATTTAAGGATTATGTATTAAGTATTTATGTTAGCTCATATTTTCACAGATAAACATACAATCATTATATTTCCCATCCATCCTTGCCCCTTCTTTTTGCAAGTAGTTTTGTGCGTGTGTGTGGTTTTTTATTTTTACTGCTGTTCATGTACGGCTGTCGCCATTTACCCACCACCATTTCCCCCCAACATCCTCCTCCACCATCCACCTTCGATCCTTCCCCCCTTGGCTTTGTCCGTGGATCCTTTATACATGTTCCTTGATGACCCTTTCCCTTCTTTCCCCCATTATCCCTCTCCCTCCTCCCCTCTGTTTACTATCAGTTTGTTCATCATTTCAATGTCTCTAGCTATACTTTGCTTACTTGTTTGTTTTGTTGATTGGGTTCCACTTATAGGTGAGATCATATGGCATTTGTCTTTCACCACCTAGCTTATTTCACTTAGCATAATGCTCTCCAGTTCCATTTATGCTGTAGTGAACGGTAGGAGCTCCTTCCTTCTTTCTGTTGAGTGGTATTCCATTGTGTAAATGTACCACAGTTTTTTGATCTACTCATTAACTGATGGGCATTTAGGTTGCTTCCAGCACTTGGCTATTGTAAATTGTGCTGCTGTGAACATTGGGGTGCAGAGGATCTTCTGAATTAGTGTTTCAGGATTCTTAAGGTGTACTCCTCCCAGTGGTAGAATTGCTGGGTCAAAAGCCAGTTCCATTTTTAGTTTTCTGAGGAAATTCCATACTGTTTTCCACAGTGGCTGCACCAGTCTGCATTCCCACCAACAGTACACCAGGGTTCCCTTTTCTCCATAACCTCACTAGCACTTATTGTTTATTGATTTGTTTATGATGGCCATTCTGATCAGCAAGAAGTTGTACCTCATTGTGGTTTTAATATGCATCTCTCTGATGGCTAGTGATGCTGAGCATCCTTTCTTACATCTCAGGACCCTCTGTATGTCCTCCCTGGAGAAGTGTCTGTTCAGGTCCTTTGCCCATTTTTGAATTGGTTTGTTTGTCTTCCTGGAGTGGAATCATGT
>PVKM010038489.1:0-14096 GCA_004027735.1 Carollia perspicillata
TTCAGTACTTTTCTGTAGTATCTGTGATAAGCACTTAATATTTCATAGTCACGGAAAAACATTTAACGGGGAAAGTACTACCAGCAGAACAATGAACGGAGCATATAGACTAAAGTTTGGCTCTAAAATGCCAAGACTTGGGATATGAGATTAAAAGTAAAAACTAAAAGATTAACTAAAAAGCAAGGTTTGTGGGAAAAGGAATTGTATCAGCCTAAAAAATTACTCCAAAGTGATTTGTTTAGAAAGTCAGTCGTACAGCAGTGTTTTTTTTTTTTTTTTGCTATTTGGAGGGAGCCAGACGTGAAGATTTAACTGATCCTAATTTGAGTTGATTACTTGGTATCTAATTTGAATATCTTCCTGGACAGAGTCTGCATGTGGGCCAACAGCTAGCAGAACTTACAGAAAGATTTGGAGGCAAAATAAGGGAAAGAACGTGAAAGTAGAGGAAAAACTGGGTGATAGTATTACGCTTACACAGTAACCACCTGCATTATAACTTAAAAAAAATTGTGTCATAGAGAAAAGATTGGTTGCTCTCCATGGATACTGTTGGTATCCCATACTTCTTCCCCTTGAAAAGCTGAGGGTCAGGGAAAGAACTCAAGACCCCTCCTCCATTTTGAACCTGTCTCTGGCACTGTCTCCAAGGCTGTCCCCGGAGCAAGCCAACAGCATGGCCCTTAATAGACATGCAATCGCTAGATTAACTGTCCTGGGCTTCGGTTTGCACACGTATAAAATGAGAAATTAGGTGGTGGGTTTTGTGATTCCTCTTCTCAGTCAGGCGTCTTAACAGCTTGGGGGTAGACAAGATGGCAGAGTGTGGACTGGTCAGCGTGCCCGATGTGCGTTCTCCTTGTCCTGGGGCACGTGCGCTCACAGTGGACAGAGACGTCTGAACACATCCGTGGGCGAGCTGACCGGGGAAGAGGCACCAGGACAGGGTGCGGATTCCAGGCATTCATTCTGGTTGCGAGGACGGGCCAAACTAGGATGAAGTTTAATGGGATTCAACGTGAAGTCTTACTCATGCTGCTTGTTTAAGGCAATGAATTAAGCCACAGGAGACCCGAGTTAATAGCAGTTCCTATGAAAAAGACTAAGGGTTTTGTTACCCACAAGCGCAGTTTGAGTCAGAAGTGCCACACAGGTGTCAGGAAAGCAAAGGCTACAGTAATGAATGTGTAGTGTGAAGGAAGTTTGACAGAGTGGAGCCCTGCATCACCCAAAAGGACCCGAGATCCAACATCACCGGCTTCAGTAAATGTCACTGCGCTTGACTGCATCTGTTGAATCTGGATGGAGTCGTTATTTTCTTTGAAGAACCTCTAAATTGGGTGGAAAGCTCTAGATATTAGAAATCTGTAAAAGAAATGCTACTAAACCAGTACGTGTTGAACACGGGCGACTTCCCTTCCATTCCGTCTGTGTAAAGCAGACGAATGTACATCTCGTGGTTCTCCTTGGGTGGTTAACTGTTTCATCGTATTCTGGGTGCGCATCAGTTCTCAGGGCCTCCCCATGCCATCATTTTGTCACCAAAACTTCTTTGGTGAAGACTTTGCTCTGGTTGTTCATTGTAAATGTGTAGGGATTATTATATATATTTGAAGGTTTTAGGATGGGCATTTATCAATGTTTCATAAATCCTGGGGTGTAGGAGTAAGTACCTGAATAAATTAGGGGGTCCATGAACCCCTAGAAAAGGTATGTAACTCTTTACATATGTGTGATTTTTTTCTGTGATATTCCAACACTTTCATCAGAGTCTCAAACAATACAAAAACACAAAGCCCTCCCCCGCCACCTATATAATTGTTCTGTTTCCTAGTGTATAAGCAAAGGGGCATGTTGGTTGTTGCTGCCCATCTTCTGAGAACAAATCCTCCGTGAAATGCCAGTGACCTGCGATCAGTAGGGATTTAAAAGGATGTCAAGACGGAGTTCCAAAAACATTGTAATAGAAGGCTTACTATTAGAATAAAAGGATGGGATGGGCAGAGGAGGGCAAAGGGGGGAACACTGGGACAACTGTAATAGAATAACAGTGAAAATCTTTTTAAAAGATGCATAAAACATAAAAATTAAATAAAATGACCAAATAATAAAAAAATAGAATAAGCAAGAACTACCCCTTCTTCCTCGTGGCACACAATAAAATGAGTTTCCTTTTAAAAAGGAACATTTAGATTTACTACTTGCAGAAGTTGGGCGATATTTTTTTTTCTGTTTCCCTTTTAACTTGTGAGTACCATTCGGTCTTCTCCAGGCATAGTTTGTTCTGAGGTGGCTTCCAGAGAAGCCCGGTCTTCTCCATGGGGTATGTGTTTCATGTGGTTTTCCTTCCTTTTCAAACGGACAGGGTGCCAAAGCGTGCTTTCTGAGGGACATTCCTTTCTCGGCCATCTACTTCCCGTGCTACGCTCATGTGAAGGCTTCCTTCGCGAACGAAGACGGGCAGGTCAGCCCGGGGAGCCTGCTCTTAGCGGGTGCCATAGCTGGTGAGTGTCCCTGAGAGACTCCGTCACCCCCCACCCCCACCCCGTGCCACCGCACTGGGACTTTGGCGTCTGCTTCTTGACAGAGTACACAGCAGATGACTGTATCATGCTCTGAAGAGCTACTGAGAAGAAAGGCGAGGAAATGAACCTTACAGCTGGCAGAGCAGACTGTTAGACAAACTTAATTTCTTCACTCCAGAGAGGGCTCAGTAAAAATGGTGCATTTGTTGGTATTATCGGATTCCAGTTCAAGATCCACTTCAATTCACAGTTGTACTTGAGAGCATAAGAATGACAACTAAGTTGGAAGTTTTATTTTGATGTTTTTACTTTTTAAATTTGTATGTATTGATGGTTTTTAGAAAGAGAGGAAGGGGGAGAGAGAGAAACTTCTATTTGTTGTTCCACTAATTCATGCATTCTTGTATGTGCCCTGGCTGGGGATGGAACCCGCAGCCTTGGCACATCTGGATGACGCTCTAACCAACTGTGCTACTCTGCCACCCACCTGCCTCCAGGGCTTACGTCGGAAGTTTCAAAAAATTTTTAATAATTGTGCTTTAGTGGTATCTAAGCAAAATAGTGTATAATAGCTTACCCAGAATTGAAGCAATAGTGTTATAAAGAAAGAAGGGTAGTACAGCCAGAAGCAGCCTGGTCCTGCTGGATACCTGATTCCTCCCGGCTGCGTAAGGTCATAGGAACAGGGGGTGTGTGTGTGAAGTGAATCCCAGAGAGAAATGACGGTTGTCTCTTTTTCAGAGCTACAGTGAAAATATCAATAGAAAAAAAAAAAAATAGATGCGGTGGCTGGTTTCTACATCCCAGTGTAAATCCCTAGAGGAAATTTGATTATAACCGCAGCAGGAATCAGTTTGTCCTTTGATGCCACTCCCCGTCCAGAGACCCCAAGGGCCGGAACAATCTGGATTAGCTCTCCAGGTGGTGACAAACGTTTAATGAGTGAACGAACCCTAAGGCAGTCCTGAGATGACTGGGTCCAAATGGTTTTGATACCAGTATTGTTCTCATCAGACACGTGGCTTAAGTCTCCCGAGAACAACCCCTGGCTTTGAGAAGCTGCGTGCTGTTTTGGGGGCCCTGAGTCCTGCCTGTAGCCTGGGGAGCCCCTGGAGGAAGGAGCCCAGAGAGCTCCTCTTTAATTCTTAATTAATTCTTTTTCTTCAAAGGCAGGATTGACCCTGGCTGCTCAGAAACCCTACTTGCATGAGTAGCAGTGAGATCTCTCTACCTATGTCAGGAAATGATGATTTCAGCACAGGAATATAAAATTCCCAGTTTTAATCCCAATTTGCCATTGACTCACTGCATCCTTTACTTGTCATTATATATCTACAAATTATAAAAACAGAGGAACATAGTTGTAAAGAATAAAATGATAATAAATAGATACCTACTGATAATCACTTTAAGTGTAAATGGCTTAAACGGTCCTATCAACAGACATAGGGGAGCTGAATGCATAGGGAACCCACTTATACATTGTCCACAAGAGTCCCGCCTCAGCGTGAGAGATACACACAGACTGAAAGTAAAGGGGTAGAAAATGACATTTCATACAAATGGAAATTTTAAAAAAGCTGGGTTAGCAATGCTTATATCTGACAAAATAGATGTTAAAACAAAGGCTACAGTAAAAGACAAAAAAGGATACAGGCTAATGACAAAGGGAGCAATCCAACAAGAGGACATAATAACCCTTACAAACATTTCTACACCAACATAGGAGCACCTAAATATGTAAAGCAAATCCTGATGGATGTGAAGGTAGAGGTCAACAGTGGTACAGTCACAGTAGGGAACTCTGACAGCCCACTGACACCAATGGATAGATGTTCCAGACAAAATCAACAAGGAGACGGTGACCCTAAATGACACTAGATCAGATGGATGTAATTGATATCTTCAGAGTATTTCATACAAAGCAGCACAATATACATTCTATTCAAGTGCACATGGAACGTTTTCTAGGACAGACCACATGTTAGGACAAAAACCAAACTTAAGAATATTTAAATCATATCAAGCATCTTTTCTGACCACAGTGGTATGTAGTTTCATACACTGGTATGAAACTACAAACTAATCACATGAAAAAACTGAAAAACACACACAAGACATAGAGGCTAAATAACATGTTTATAACTATACCAAAAAATACCTAGGAATAAATTTAACCAAGGATGTAAAAGACCTCTACTCAGAAAATTATAAGACACTGAAAAAAGAAATAGAAGAAAATATAAATAAGTAGAAGCACATCCATGTTCGTGGATAGGAACAATTAAACATCATTAAAATGTCCATACTACCCAAAGCAATCTATAGATTCAATACAATTTCTATCAAAATACCAATGGTGTATTTCACAGAACTAGAACAACTATTCCAAAAATTCACATTGAGCTACAAAAGACCCCGAATAGCCACAGCAATCTTGAGAAAAAACAAAGTTAGAGGAATCACACCACCATATATCAAACTATGCTACAAGGCCACAATAATCAAAACAGTATGGTACTGGCATAAAAACAGACATGTAGATCAATAGACCAGAATACAGAGCCCAGAAATAGACCCACACCTTTATGGTCAATTAATGTTTGACAGAGGAGGCAAAAACATACAATGGGGTTAAGATAAATGGTATTGGGAAAATTGGACATGTACATGCAGAAAAATGAAACTAGACTACCTGCTTATATCATACACAAAAATAAATTTTAAATGAATTAAAGACATACATTAAACTTGAAACCATAAAAATCCTAGAAGAAAACATAGGCAGTAAAATCTCAGATATTTCTCATAGCAATATTTTTCTGATATATTGCCTCAGGCAAGGGAAACAAAAAATAAACAAATTGGACTATATCAAACTAAAAAGTTTTGCAGAGCAAAGGAAACCATCAACAAAATGTAAAGACAGCCCACTGAATGAGAGAACGTTTGTCAATGGTACATCTGACGAGGGGTTAATATCCAGAATTTACAAAGAACTTAATAAAACTCAATACCAGAAAAACAAACAATCCAATTAAAAAATGGGCAAAGGTCCTGAAGAGACACTTCTCCAAAGAGGACATACGGATAACCAATAGACATATGAAAAAATGCTTAGTGTCACTAATCATCAGAGAGATGCAAATTAAAACCACAATGAGATATCACCTCACACTTGTCAGATGGCTCTCATCAGTAAATCGACAAACAGCAAGTGTTGGTAATGATGTAGAGAAAGGGGAACCCTTTTGCACTGTTGGTGGGAATGCAGACTGGTGCAGCCACTGTGGAAAGCAGTGTGGAGTTACCTCAAAAAACTAAAAATGCAACTGCCTTATGACCCAGCAATTCCACTTCTGGGAACATATCCAAAGAAACCAGAAATACTAATTCGAATGAATAGATGCATCCCAATGCTCATTGCAGCCTTATTTACAACAGCCAAGATTCGGAAGTAGCCCAAGTGCCCATCAGTAGACAAGTGGATAGAAAAGCTGTGGTTCATTTCCATAAGAGAATACAAGTCAGCCATAAAAAAAGCAAAATCTTACCATTTGCAACAGCATGGATGGACCTAGAGAACATTATGCTAAGTGAAAGAAGCCAGTCAGAAAAAGACAAGTGCCATATGGTTTCCCTACCGAATGAACAAAATGAACTAAAAAAAGAAAATAGAAACAGACTCATAGATGGAGAGCAGATTGATAGTTGTCAGAGGGGAGGGGGCTTGGGAGATTGCGAGAAAATGGTGAGGGGATTAAGCCAAAATCCCTCACAGACACTGGCAACAGTATGGTGATTGCCACAGGGCAAGGGGCGGAGGGCGGTAGGAGGGCGGAGCGGAGATAGATGGTGACGGAAGGAGACTGGGGCGGTGAGCACGCAGCGTAGGATGCAGATGACGTGCCGTAGAATCGTGCACCCGGAGCCAACATACTTTTACTAACCGATGGCGCCCCAACAAATTCAATAAAAAAGTAAAAAAATAATAATTTAAGAGCTATTCTTAGGTCCTTAAAAAATTTAATGGAGAGGTTAAATTAAGGTAATGGAGTGAGCATATTCATCTCTCTTCCCAAATATCTTAAAATGTCAAAAAATACATTTTTGAAACTCCTTATTGACACTAGAAAATCTTAGTGCCAGCCCTCAGGAAGCAGGAAGCAGGAAGCAGAACCGTATTTACTCTGAAACTAGACTGAAAGATGCCACAGCACAAAACACTGGCAGGAAAAGCTATTTTTGTTCATGTAAGAGCAGAACCAGAGCGTTTTGACCTCTCGGTGAATAACAGAAGGTCTGGAGTCTGGAGGTGGAGACTTCAGGGTGATTCACGGACAAGAGGCGGAGCACTTCACTCACTGCCTGAAGGTCGGGCTCCTTCTCTCTGTCTTCTTTTTATTTGGAGCTTCAGGCAACACTTGAATCTGCTCCCTGTCTGGGCTGTTTTCTCAAGAAAGGGATCACTTGCTAGGAGGGGACTATTGTAAGGAGCTGAAAGAAACCAGGGCAAGCAAGGCTTAGGATAATTCCAGACCTTCACCACAGATGCGGGTGGTGGTTGGGGGGACACGTGGCCACTCTTCCCCAGAGGAGTGTAAATCAGTTCCTCTCCTTCCAGAGCACAGCCCTGCTTTCAGCTGCCCCCGCTCCCCTAGCTGACTTAGCCCCTCGCACCCAGGTAGCAGGCCTCTCCCCTGTCGCACAGCCGACTGAGGGGCCTCCCATTCAGGAGAGAGGCCTGTGGGTGACAGTGGCCCAGGGTAGGGTAGAAGCCAACCACGCACTAATCAGCCTGTCCTTTGAACTTGAATATCAATAGACTGACAGAGGTCCTCAGACGAGATTGAGCAGTAAGGCAAGTAAACAGAATTACAGAGAAAACGGGCAATTCAGGGAACAGAGGAGGACTTTTAACAACTATAATTAAGATCCTCAGAGAGATTTTAAAGGAATGATCAGTAGAGAAGCTCTCTTGAAAACTAATAATAGGATTGCCAAAATTAAGAATCTGTAGATGGTCTGAATGATAGAATGGATATGATCAAAGACCCAATTAGGCATCTAGAAAATAAACTCATAGAAAAGAAAAGAAAGGAACACTTTCAAATGTGGAGCAAAAAACACAGAGATGAAAAATATGAGAAAGTGTAAGAGACATGTAGGACTAATCCAGGAGCTCTGACATTCACTTCATAGACTTTCCCTAAGGAGAAGGAACGAGGGAGGGAAGGTAGCACAGGATTCAGCAGAAGACGATTGACTTCTCACCCTCGGTCCTGGGCACCTTCAAAGCGCCAGGGGAGGGTGGCTTGAACCCCAGATACGTTCCCAGCACGCTAGCGTTCAGGAGGAAGGGCCAAATTCAAGATTGTTTCTCCATGCCAGGACTCAGAGGTTGCCTTTACGGACCTTTCCGAGTCAAAATGAAAAGTGAATTTAAGAAGGCAAGAAATGTGGGATATAAGACAGCAAATGAAGTTAATAAACCTGAGGATAGGTCTAAATAACTGCTAACTCTGACACATACGTGTTTATACAAGAAGGGGCTTTGGGAGGCAGATAAAGAGGAAAGGAAAGACAAAAGTGGAAGCGTGCTGAAGTCCTCTCCTTGCTGGCGAAGGGTGTAAATGCTAATGAATTGTACACATTGCAGATATTACATCTGTGTAGTAAATGCGTACAGTGCCTGGAATGCATTCTTCTGGAAAGGGGGGAATCCAAAGGGAGACTAAAGCAAAGAAAATAAAAACGATAATATAGGATGGCAGAAATCAGTCTGTTGATCACAGTAACAGCCACAGTTGAGCGGAGTCAACGCCCCTGGTAAAAACAGACACTCTCTGATGAGTTGTGACAGGAAAGCTAGTCACCTGCAGTTTGATGAAACAGTGACATGGAAAAATCGAAAGAACGTGGATTGGAAACTATGTACCAGGCAAATACCAACAGTTAGCAAGTTTAGCAATATCAGTGTCAAACGAAGTGGAAATCGGAATCCAAAAATAGCGTTCAGAAGTACAGAGGCATATTTTACACTTGTAAAAGATGAAATTCACTGACATCGTCCTCTGTGTACTATCAACATTACATGAAAGTTCGGCTTAAAAGTATGACAAGTACATAATATTTTCTCATTCCAAATGAGAATCTTCACACTTCTCTTAGAAACTGATACAAGTAGATACTTGAGATAAGGGTGCAAACAGAGTTTTTACAACTCTTAGCCTTGATCCTAAGTAAATAGATACTAACTCTGTATGCCGTAAGCTACAGGTGGCAAACACAAGGCCCGCAGGCCCGAACCCGGCCCTCCACCTTGTTTTTTCCGACCTGGCACCTAGTTTCTACCCGGCGGCAGCACCGAGCTCTCACGTCACTGTCAAGGAGTAGTTACATGTATCCAGTCCTAAAATTGCATTCGGCCCTTCAAAGGCAACGTCGAGGCTGATGTGGCCCCCGGTGAAGATGAGTTTGACTCCCCAACCATAAACAGAGAAGTACATCCTTCACATACACTAACGGGACAGTCATGAACATTAAGGATGACTGGCCCCAAAGATGTCTTTTGCTGGTTCTGCTTCCATTTTGTTGTAAATGAACGTTTACTCTCTAGTTGCTGGGCCTCTTTAAAGAGTTAGAATTTTTTTATTGGCTAGAGAGCACCCAAAATTGTTCCCGTCGCCCAGGTAACATTCTCACCATTTGTCTATCACTGAAGCACCAGGTAGGCTGCCAGGCCCTCCCTGTTGAGGAACTTGGAAGGAGCCTCTACTTCCTAGCCTCCTCTTGCATGCCCTCATCTTTGGGAAAAGAGAAAGCTTGACCTCTTCATCAGTGTGGTCTTAACCTTTTAGATGCCAGGACAGACCGCGCCAATCCCCTCTGAGCCTTTCCCAGCCTTGCTTTGGAGCAGCCCTCTGCTGTTCTCCAGGTTCCCAGGAGTCGCCCATCCCCAGAGATCCCATGCTTCCCTGAGGCCCTCGCAGCTCCCGGCCTGGTCTGACAGGTGGGAGCTGGGGGTGGCGAGGATGAGGCCGTGCAGGCTCCACACACTCGGCAGCCCAGCCCCCAACACCCACACACATCAGTTTGGCCAGGCAGCTTCCCAAACTTCTTACATGTCTTCCGGCATTTTTACCCCACTGATCAGTATCTTCCCTCCACTCCTCCCGTACATCTCTTCCTTCTCACATCGAGGAACTATTTGTGAAAACGACCTGCTTTATCACTCGCGTGTGTCTCGCCGACACACTCTGACATGCCTGCCCACGGTTGTCCGGAGGCCTTTTACCGGGCGTCTACAGCAGACGGCCTCGCTATAACCTCTTTCCACACCCAGAAGTGCGGCACAGTCAGTGGTGTGAACACTGGGTTCCTCAGCATTTTTCATGTTTCCTTCCATTATGCTGGAGGGCACATTTCTGGCTCCAAGTTAAAATAATCCCTCCAAGCTAATAGGAAATGTAGGATGACTGATAAGCATCTCTATCCAGTGAAGCAATTGGAGAGAAAGCGAGCTCTTTCACGTGCAAAAATGGGATGCGTTTCATAAAACCCGTTCCTTAAGATGAATGCCGGAGGAGCTCAGTCAGGACGGAGGAGCTGCCGCTCGGGAGCGAAAACGCAGACATGTGCTCTGCACTTTCCCCCAGACACACACGCACACCCTGGACCCTGAAAGCTGTCTGTTAGAAGGATGAGATGTCGCTGAGAGCCAGACCACGGCGGTTTGGACAGCCATGCTTACAGAATTATTAAGCCTTAAAAAAAGCAAAGGAGATTTATGCATCTGCGTTTGACCAATTTGGTTTGGAATGGGTTCATAATGGAAAAGTAATAAAACCAGAAGAGACAGTGTCTTCTGAGTACAGTCTCGCTTTTTAAAAATCTAAACATGGGCTGTCCCGTTTTGGATAAAACGACTGTAGAAAAATTTCCCATTGGTGATTTTGGGAGGGTTTTGTTGTTGTTGTTCCTTTTTCATTGATGACCCGCCAGTATAAATTTTAAGCTTTCTGTCAAGTATTTTTTTTTCTGGAGACGACAGGGTATGAAAAAGGAACCCTACAGTGTTATCTGTGCGAGTCTCCTCCTCTGGTGACCCCCCCATGCCCCCCCACCCCCCCACCCCACCCCACACAGACACATGCGCACACAGTGTTTGTTCAGCTATCAGTCAAGTCTTTTTCTGGGGTAACTGGAGAGGTTAGGGTCTGGAGGATAGGGGTGTTTGAACGTGTGTAAGAAGGCACCTCCCGTGACTGCCAACAGCCACAGAAAAGCATAAAGAGGAAACGCATAACAAGCTTCACCTCTGAAAAATCGGACCTAATAACTCAGCAAGTTTCTGATTTCAAAAGGAAAGCAAAAATAAATTTAAAAAGAACCAAAGACTTTCTCTGTTTATCCTCGGCCACTCGAAGTGTGTTATTGATAAATAATTCCTTACAGCTATTTAAGAATAGAAGCCTAACAAGCGGACTTGCCGGAGGAGAGTGGGGAGTGTCAATGGGTGGATGGGAGCCTGCGGCGCTGCAGACGAGACCCTCACGGTTGCGCTTCCCAGAGGGGACAGTGCAATAGGCATTTGATTTCCTGGGATGCTTAACTTTCTTTCCACGGGCCAGCAGTTCAAAGCACAGTTATTTTTATATAGTGAGAATGTGAGCAGACTGACGGTGTTGTCTTTCCTGCAGGTATGCCGGCAGCATCATTAGTGACCCCTGCTGATGTTATCAAGACTCGATTACAGGTGGCCGCCAGGGCCGGCCAAACCACTTACAGCGGCGTGATGGACTGCTTCAGGAAGATTCTGCAGGAGGAGGGCCCGAAAGCTCTGTGGAAAGGAGCTGGTGGTATGGAAATTATCCATCCTGAACTAAACCTCGGGGATCAGGTGAAGTTTTAAAATCTAATTACATCTGATATTTCCCACTTTTTCCTAAAGCTCGCGTGTTTCGATCCTCACCCCAGTTTGGTGTGACTTTGCTGACTTATGAATTGCTGCAACGATGGTTCTACGTCGATTTCGGAGGAACGTAAGTATTGTAGTGCTAGGTGCGCCCCTAAATTTCAGCTGCTTCTAACGCTCAGTCGTCGTGGAGAAAGGTCCATCAGCCTGTGCCCTATGATGAACTTGAGGAGGCATAGGAAAGTGGTGAAATCATGCCTTCAGACCCATTTCCAAGGGGAACATACAACTAACTAGAAATTCCACAACTGCTTTATGGGGCAGACTTTTGGTTTTTTGAAAGTCGTTTCTACCAAGTTAAAAAATAATAATAACAAAACCAAACTCAAATTCTCACTCTATTTTCCCTTTTAGGAAACCTGTGGGGTCGGAGCCAGTTCCTAAGTCCCAGGTCACACTGCCTGCTCCCAATCCTGATCACGTCGGGGGCTACAAACTGGCAGTCGCAACGTTCGCAGGGATTGAAAACAAATTTGGACTCTACTTACCTCTCTTCAAGCCATCGGCACCTACCTCACAAGTTACCCGTGCTGGCACCTAGGAGGGCTGACCTCGGGGTGTTGCCACGGCTCTGGTGTTGCCCCATCTCGGACTGAAGCAACATTTCATTCCTTTCAGGTCCATCTCATGTTCAGAGTCAAGTCCAGGCTTTTTTATAAGGGGAAATCATTCATGTGCTCTGTGTTTTCTCCACCAGATCATTGTAAAATTATTCCTAATCTCTCTGTGGGCATCTGCTTACAAACCTCTGTTTGTGCCTGACATTTGCTGGGATTTGGTAACACCAAATTTGGTAACACCCATGATTTGGGAGAAAGAGCAAAGCTGGAGAGAAAGTAGAGCTTTTCTCCTTGGATGAGGGTCGCGATCCCACAGAGGCTACCAAGGCTGTGGCAGCGCTCAGAGTGTTTTGTGTGCCTGTAAACTGGGAAGAAACTGGACGCACAGAAAAGGATCAGAAATGGCCAGCTTAGCCTGGCTTCAGATTTTAAATGTGCACTAATTCTGCCTCTGGATTATATTATAAATCTTTTATTGGAAATGTGGTTGTTTTGTTTTTTTGGTAATGAAAACCATATTGAAGATATTTAATAATCGTCTTATGTTACTGATACCAAGACTACTAGGGAGAAGGCTTTGTCCTTTAGGGAACTCCACTTGACGTTTTACTACAGGGAGAAGTCACGAGACTCAGCCCTGCTGCTGGATGTGCGAACGCTGGGCAGCCTCTCGTAGGCTGCGCGCGTGCCGGTCACTGCCTATCTCAGTGAACACTAGAAGGCTGCACGCCCCCGTTGGTACCTGTCCCGGTCCCTGCCGGGCCCCTCGCAGTTGGCACCGAAATGATTTAAAATCCACTTTATCTTGAATCATGTAAGACAAATATACTTTACTGTACGTTTTTATTTAATTTGTGGGGCCTTGCATAATGGTCAGAAGGCTTGTGTGCTTGTGAAGACGGAAATAAACTATTTTTAAAGCTATTGAATTTTTTTTCTTTTTTGGGTATGTCACATGGTAAATGATGACCGTTATTGGACTCCGTACGTTTTGTCCCGAGGGGGCGTTTATTCCTAGGGGCATGGCTGTATCCTCCTGGCCCTTCAGGGCCATGTGCCTGCTCACTGGCGCTACACCAGTGCACCGTGCTCCCAGTGAGAGAAACTACGTTTCACCATCGATGAGCAAGGAGCCTGGCACACTGACACCTCTGTTCTAGCCATCCCCTGCACTTTCTGCAGTTTCTTATCCTGAGAATTAAAGTAAGAGAAAGTTTCACTGGAAATTGGGCATAAAAATTGGTATGAAACGATGGCAATTGTATTTTCTCTGACTCTTCCTGGTACCAAAACTTTATACCACTCTATCTGACATTTGGTCATTTGGGGCCAGTGCTCTGATGATCTGGGGAAGGAATGCTGAGCAGAATTTAGGGCTCTTCTTGTACTACAATCGTGCTCCTGCGGAGCCCTGATGCATCTATCGGGAGTCCGTTGGAACGTTCTCCTCCGTGAGAGACAGGCGTTTCTCAGTCTCTGGCTTGCTGTAGGTCAATAGGTTGACATTCAGTTACTGTTCAAAATTGGAAAGTCAGTGCTATCCACGAATCTGATTTTTTTTTTAGTGGACACGAGCTTTGCTGTCCTCTCCAGAAATAGTACACATACATACGTGGCTCCCTCCATGGTTGCAGTTTGGTCAAACCAAAAGAAAATCCCTCCTCTAGCCTTCCCCCTATAAGCCCCACTGAATGTGTAAGTGTTGATGTTTATATTTTAATCTCAGAGACAAGTCACAAAACTCCACACAGGTCTTAGAAATGTGGGTGGTGCCGCACTCAAAAGCTCTGAGGAACAAAAGCACTCAAACTTTGGTGTTCTGAGTGGGGAGAAAAGTCCCTGAATGTAAATCTCTGTAATCCTTTTCTTCACTTCCATGAAATTCTATAGAAGATCAACTTTTCGTCATAGGAGCACTGCCCCAAATCTCAGAAATGGTGCACTGTTCTGCCTGCTTGGCTGTTGCATTGGTTGGAGGAGGGTCTGGGCTTCACTGAGACCTACTTGTAGCTGAGGGCTATTCTCCGGCAA
>PVKM010038490.1:0-14116 GCA_004027735.1 Carollia perspicillata
GGGGACAATCTTAGCTGTTATATCTTCAAATTTGTTGTGTGTCTCCTCCCTTCCTCCCGTCCTCCCAGCATTCCAATCACCCGCACGCCAGGCCGTTGGAAATTGCCCTGCGGCTTCCCACTTTCTCACTCTCCTCCCCCCGCTCCCTTTCAGACTGTTTCTGTTGCTATCATGTTGAGCGCCCCCCGATCTTTTCCTCTCCAACGCCCGAACGCCAGCGACCACCGCTCCGTGTGGTTTTCATCTCTGAAATTGGACCTGCGCCGTCCGCATCCCCCATGCCCGTCCTCAGCTTCTGGAACACACGGAATGCAGTTCCAATAGCGGCTCTAATGTCCTTGCCTAATTGTAACATCGGCGTCACTTGGGGGGTGGTTTCCACTGATTGACTGATTTCTCCACTGTGGGCTGTATCTTTCCGCTTCTTTGCATGCCTGGCGAAGTTCGCTTAAATAACAGACGTAAATTTTACCTTGTTGGGTGTGGGATATTGTTGTACTTCTTAAATAATCTTGAGCTTTGTTCTTGGATGCTGTTCAGGCCTCAGAAACATGGGGATCCTCCTGGGTCTTCCTGTTTTTTGTTTTGTTCTATTTTATATTTTATATTATTTTATATTGTCGTTCGAGTACAGTTGTCTCCATTCCCCTCCACAACTCCCTTCCCACTGGAGTAGACCAGAGCCTGCGCGCTGTGGGGCTGCTCCTTGCCCAAGGCTGAGGCAGAGCCCTCCTGTGCCCGAGCATGGCCTCAGGAAGGTCCCAGCTCCCCAGTGTGGCCGCTTGGAACAGGCTCTCTTCCCAGCTCTGCAGGTGCACTGAGGCCTGCCCCCCCCTTTTCTTTAGGGGACCCTCACCCTAGACTCAGGCAGCTTCTTGGGTGCGCATGCTAATGGCTGCTGAGCTGACGGAGCAGGTGGGGCCCACGCTGGGCCCTGGGGTCCTGTCTGCGCACAGCCCTGTCCTCTCCGGTCCCGTCCCCCGGCATGAGAACTCTGGGGCCTTGTCCTCCGCACACCCTCACTCCCCAGGGCCACCAGGCTCCACCGCGGAACCGCGGAGGCAGCCCGCTGGAGCGACGCCGCAGCTCGTCTGGGTCGTCCTCACGTCTGGGGGGGGGGGCGGGGCGCTGCTCTTCCGCGCCCGATTCTCTGAGCCTGAAAGCCACAGCCCTGCGCAGTTTGCCCGCTTGGGAGACACAGCTGCTCCCTGCCGGTCCGTGCTGGTTGGAAACGGAAGCCTCCAGGTGTTCCCACATAATGTACTGATTCATATATTTAGGCTTAACTACACGTAATTACTGAGCTATCGGGGTTTAATACGTTCTTGATCTATATTCCTTTCTCGCTCTTTTACAATCTACTTTCAATGAATTATTTTTTATTACTCCATTTTTTTTTCACTCTATGAGCCTGGAAGTTAGGCAGTCTTTTATTATTCTTTTAGTAGCGACCCTGGAGAGCTAACAGGCTTCCTGAGCTTATCAAAATCTCATATTAAGTGACACTTTTATGAACCATGCAAAAGCGCGGAACACTCTAACTCTCCGTCTGCCCGCTCACCCGCACTAGGCCTCGCCGCCGCGCGTCGTCCTCCGGTCCCTGTTTCGTCCCCGCAGGGCACCGCCGCTGCCCGCGCTCTGCAGGCTGACCGCGTGCCCACGCCATTCCTGCTCGGTGGTCTCTGGGCCTCCCTGCGCCCCTGACCGCCCTCCCGAGGTCATCCTTCTGCCTATTTTAATATTGTCTTCAGCGTGGCTTTTCTCATGCCACGCTCTCCCTGCTCCTGTCGGAAAATGTCTTTATTTCACCCTTAGGCTTGAAGGGCATTTTCTCTGCGTAGAAAAACCCTAGTTCAGCGGCTCTTTTTCTTGGAGCAGTTTAAAGACACCGTTCGAATGCCTCCGACTCCTCTGATCTCTGTTGAAAATCAGTTGTGAGACTAAGGAAGAAGGGATGACCCCCCGTGCTTTGGTGGGGGCCGGTGGCTGCTGGAAGGGGAGCCCGGGAGCACCCCAGCCTTTTGGGGTGCGGGGTTGGGGGGGCAATGCACCTCGGCATCATCTTCCTACCTAGGCTGAGGGAGGGAGAGTGGAGCTCTGGCGCCCTCTGGTGCCCGGAGGCGGACTTCCGCCTCTGCCTGGAAGAACAAGACGAAAACCAGGTCCGCCCTGCAAGACCTGGTGGGTGCCCTGCGGAGAGACCAAAACGCGTGGGAAAACAAGACGGTTAAAAAGCCCACGGGCACCCAGATATTGAAGCGACCGTAAATTGTCACCCACAGGTCTCAAAATAAATCTGTTTAAGGAAATAAACGGCAAGACAGAATTTTGGCAGAGCTCTGAAAACTCTAAGAAGTGGAACTGTGTCCTCGGCCTCAAACCCCCCCGGCCTCGCTCGACCCTGAGCCTCCGGCCCCTCGCTCGCCTCGGCGCTCACCGTGGTGCCCGGGCCGCGTGGGCTCCACCGGCCGCCCAGTTACCCCGAGACAGGAAAAGCCCAGGGACTTCACTCGCAGGGTGCAGAAACCTTTACAGTTTAGCCTCTCCTGGACACCTGCTATCAAGTGATGTCAACCCTGAGAGGCTCACGGGAATTTGTTTCCATTCCTCTTCACCACCATCTCTGCGGTGCTGGGAACGGGACTTTGGAGCCCAAGGGCCGCCGCCGAAAATCCGAGCACCCACGGCCTGGCGCCCCTCTCCCGACGGGCTGCAGGTGAAAAGGATGGCTGAATAGATGGTGAGGGGTTTCTTTCTAAAATTACTGCAAGAAACAAAATGCAGACTTTTCAAAAAGTAAGCTAGCGTTGGCTAGTGTGGCTCAGGGTACTGAGCACCGGCCTCAGAACCTGAAAGTCACTGGTTCGATTCCCAATCAGGTCACATGCCTGGGTTGCAGGCCAGGTCCCCGGTAGGGGGCGCGCCAGAGGCAACCAGTCCTTGTTTCTCTAGCTCTCCCCCTCTCTTCCTTCCCCTCTCTTTAAACATAAGTAAATAATTTTTTTTAAAGTAAAATGATCAACACTTAAAAAAAGAAAAACCCCGTGACTCAGTCACATATGCGCAACAAAAGGGAGGTTGGGGGAGGCACAGTCAGTGGAGTGAAGCACCGATCCGACCGAGGGGACTGAGCGCCCACCGCTAAGTAAACTCTTCCCTCCTCCTGATCGGAACCTGCTGACACTCAGTGACATTCTGGCCTCTGGGGAGACACCGCCCCCGCCGCCGGAAGAGAGCAGGACCCGCACACTGGTCACCAGCCCCGCCTCGGTCCCGCCTGGCCACCCCAGCCCCGCGCTCAGCCCTCCACCACCACCGTGGCCCCGAGCCTGCGCGTGGTGTCTGCTCTGTGGCTGCCGTCGCAAAGCACCACTTGCCGGCGGCTGAAACCACAGGCGTTCTCCCGGCAACCCGGAGCGCAGGAATCCGCAACCCGGCGTCAGCCAGGCTGCGCTCCCTCCGGAGCCTCCAGCAGAGCGCCTCCCCGGGGGACATGGCGACTGCGTGAGCTGGCGGGCCTCGGCCCTCCCTGTTGTGTTCATCCTTTCGCCGTGTATGTATGTACGTACGTCTCAAATCGTCACACGGTGTGCCTTAAACTCACATGATCTTATGTGTCACTCATGTAGAGGGGGGAGGTGCTAAGAGGAATAGAGGACTAAGAAGGTCCGTCGCATACGTGGACACCATCTCGACGCACGTAAATACATGTGAAAAGAGGCAAAACGGAAACCAACAGTATGTACCAGTGGGGCAGAATAGTGATTGAAGAAATCGTGGCCCAGAATGTACCGAAATGGACAGAAGGGAGCAGGCACAGACGTGAGGGCATTTTTAGGCAGAAGCAGGAAAAGCACACGGACTCCTGGACACCTCCTGGTGCGGCTGCAGACAACCGAGGAAAGGGGGAAGGTCCAGTACGATCCGACTATAAGACGGATCACTCCTAAGGAAGCGTCCTCCAGTCTCCCAGCACCTCCCACCCAGAACTGGCCACCCCCCGCCCCAGGGGGAAAGGCAGCCCAGAAATCCGAGGCTCGCCTCCCTGGTATATTGCATCTGCCAAGCGCCAGCCCAGTCATTCTTCACTGTCCGTTATGTCTCCAGTACCTTCAAGATGACTTGGTAATCCAGCTTTCCTTGCTGCCATCGAAAGCAGAGCTGATCCAAATTACCCGAGTTTCAGGATGACCAGAAGCAAGATCCCAATGTTAAAGTTTCAAATGTCTAAATGGCCCTGACCGGTGCGGCTCAGTTGCTTGGGCGTCGTCCCACAAAGCGAAAGGTCACCAGTTCGATTCCCGGTCAGGGCACAGGCCTGGGTTGAAGGTTAGATCCCCAGACAGGGTGCGTATGGGAGGCAACTGAGCAAGGTTTCCCTCTTACGTCGATGTTTCTCTCTTTCTCCCTCCCTTTCCCTCTCTCTAACCACAAATAAACAACATCTTTAAAATAAACGTCTGTGTGGTGGTGGGCCCCATGAAAGAGCCCCAGGCCCAGGTGGGTTTACAACTGAGCGCTGGCTGACCTTCGACCTTCGATCGAGGGTGTGGTCTGCGCCGGTCCCAGCAGTCCAAGTCGCAGGGGGAGCTGGGAGTTTCCTCGGCTCACTCAGTGAGGGCGATGAATCCCTGACACCAAAGCTTTCTGCAAGGATTCTGCACAAAGAAATAAATGAACAACCTTTCTTTCTTAAGATGGATGGAAAAGTAAGTACAGCATTACAAAATTAAACTGAACTTGTATTAAACACACACAATATGAATTTTTTTTATTTCAGGAAAACAAGGCTGTGCAGATATTAAGTAAAGAGTAGATAGAACTAATTAAAACAATGTAGTTGGAGGATTAAAAACTAATTGGACTGGAAGGAAACTCCTGAACTTAATAGACTGTTTGCCAAAAGCCAACAGCAAGCGACCGATTACAGGGTGAAATGCTAAAGCCATTCCTACAAATATTGAGAATTCGGTATCTCCACTGTTACGCAACAGTATTTTGGAGGCAGCAGCCAAGTTACGAAACGTGAAAACTAAAAGCCAAAATTCTGCTTTTGGCCTCACGTTGCAGAACAAATTCTTTGAGGCCTAATGGGTCTCACACCAAGACGAGGAGAGGAAATAGCTACGGAGTGGAGGCTGAGCACCAGGCACCCCGGAGGGGCAGGAGGGGCCCGAGCACAGGGCGAGGCAGCGCTGCGGGGGCAGCCTGCAGGGAGCAGCTCCCCAGACACCCCGCAGTGGCAGCAGACCTTCGAGGGAGGGTTAGGTGATCCCAACGCGGTGCCATCACTTGCCTACTCGGATGACGGGAATGCTTTCGGGAGGAAATCGTCCCACGTCAGGACGGAGGATGTCCCCAGAGGGAGGGCAAGCCATAAGCTCACAATCGAAGATCACCAGGCACAGGAGGAGCACGTGGGCGAGTAGGACAAAGGAGAGAGTCCCCGATTTCCGGGGACTCCCAGGAAATCGGCGTGGTTATGTCAGCAAATACGAAACACCTGCAAAGTGGCTAACGGAGTCTGAGCGCCCTCACAACTAACCAAGAGATCATCGCTGGGGCGACATCGAAAGCGGGGAAAAGAGGACAAGCGAGGACACCCCCATTACAGTGAGCACGCCGAGCACCTGGTGTTGTTTCTGAGAACCGTTCTCCTCCGGTGGTGGGTGGGGGGGACCTCTTCTGAGAAACAGATGACCTGGGGCCGGGGGTAGGGAGTGACCAGGAGGGGCTGGGACGGCTGGGGAAAAAGTAGGGTGGTGCTTGAACGGCATTCGGTTGTTGCCCAAAGGCAGAAGTCGCTGGCACTCCACCGGACGTCCCGAGGAAATAACCGGTACCTTAAACTTACACGATGAAAGTAGCAGCAGTAGCCGGCCCGGGTGGCGGAATCAGCGGATAACGACGCCGCGAGGTCCAGCAGGGCAGAGGTCGTCTGCCCCCTGCCCGTGCACTCTGCTCGGGGTGGCTTTCCACCGCTGCTTCTGCCTGCCCCGCCCAGCAGCTTTCTGCCCGCAGGCAGAAGTGCCGGGGGCTGCCTTAGAGTTGTCCAGAGGAGGAGAACCAGTAAGGGCCAGACGGTGGGCAGACACAGGTAGCTACGGGTGCGGGCACAGGTGCAGACGCAGGCAGACAAGGAGGTTTCTGAAGAGGAGCCGGACCACGTGACCAGTCTGCCGTCGGCAAGCTGGACCCAGAGCAGCCGGCGGGTGATTCAGTCCAGGTCCCAGAGAACCAGTAAGGGCGAAAATGTAACCAACCGCCAGTCCGCAGGTAGGAGAGGAAGCGCTCAGGTGCCCAGGCTCAAGCGGAGGGGCCCAGCCGGGCAACGCGGCCTCCGCGCTTCGCTGCACTCTCGGCGGATTGGATGCTGCCCACCCACAATTGGGGAGGGCCCTCTAAGTCACTGAGGCTCGCCTTTCGAACGACAGAATGTTCTGGAAACACCATCCCAGACACACCTGGAAATAGTGTTTAGCCTGTAAACATTAGCCCTTTGTCTCCTAAAACCATGCCTGATCTCCAAATAAAGAAAGAACAAGGTCACAGTTCTGCCTAACAATACACAACTCTGCTGCACAAAAATGAAAACCCACTAAGCCCTGACCCAGAAGGAGGGAACGCACTCGAGAGGAAAGATAACAAAGATACATACATACACATACAGGGTGGGGGGGGGGTTCCACGGCAGACCCCCTCTCCAGGCCCTAAACCCCCTGCAGTCCCCTCCCAGCAGCTGTGGGAACAGTTTGTTAATCAGCCCTGCAGGGGTCCCCCAAGGCCTCGGAGACAGGAGTTACCTCCAAAGAGTCCAGGACCAGGTGGGAGAGAAGAAGCCGGCCCGTCAAATCCTCCTCTTTCCCGAGGAGGCTGTGTCCCGCCGGGGCCAAGGGGCCGAAGTGGGGGAAGGAGGGCAAATGCACCCAGCAGTCCCCTGTGGGTCCACAGGCCACGAGTGGACAAATACCGACCTGGGCACAACCTGGGGTGTAATGATAGCTTTGGACCACCAGATGGCAGACAATGATCATCTTTGCTTTCATTATCTCAAAATTTAGGGAGTCTACTGACGCAGAAGAAACAAGCAGGAAAGGCTTATGCTATCAATCATCGAGTACATGCCAGACACTGTTGCAAGTGCATTTCTTAGCTCATTTAGTCTTCACAGCCACCGAGGAGATATGGTTGTCATTTTACAGGTGAAGACTCCAAGGCTCAGCCTGAGTCTCCTGCCCAAGGTCGCGCTGCAGCTACTCAGAGCCGCAGGATCAAACCCGGGCCATGTCCACACTCCACGCCCGCTGTACTGTTTCCCCTTTGCCCCGTCTGACTTCTCCTGCACTCAAGCTCGCGCACTGGCGAACGCTCTCCCTGGGATGCCAAACCAACTGGAAATGCCAAAGGCCAGCAGGCTGCAACACAGGGCTTACGGGGTCCTGACAAGGGAAGGAGGGAGGAAGAGGAGGAGAGAGGGAGAGGGCGAGCTGTGCAGGTGGGGAGCCTCAGATGGGGCAGCGGGGTCCATCTGGGGACGTGGGAAGGCTCCCAAGGAGCTGGCATGGGGCGAGGGGGGCAGTCTGTGGCCCGCAAAGGGCCTCCCGGGAAGCGATGGGAGGGGCCTGGGGGTTGCCCTGTGGCGGGGGCGGAGGGAGGGGCCCTGTCCTTGCTCCCTAGAGCTGACCTACAGGTTCAGGAATTTCGCAGCTGGGTTGTTAAGCACAGCCATTGCTAAAAAGTAATATATAATCTTATTAACCAAAGTCACCCCAACAGATTTCATTTAAAACAAGGAACTGATGTAAACATACAGTTAACTATTAGAAACAAAGGTATTAAGTATTTGAAACCATTACTGCACTTTGCTGTCACCTCTGCTCTCAAGGTTATTTCCGTCTGTCCTTGTGTAGACAAGAGACACCCTGTGACAGTTTGCCGAGGGTCTCTCTTCCCCATCCCAGTGCGGTGACTTCAGGTTGGCAGCTTGCAACTGGCCACGGCGGGCGCGTTTCCACCATGGAAATTGGCAAACACTGCTGATCAGGGCCTTTGACCCCGAGAGTGAGTTGTTACACGTTTACACACGAGTGTGCCACCCTGCCGAGTGTGACTGGTGAGCTTTGCACTCTACGAGACCCTCAGGGCAGGGGAAGTGGGAGGAAGCCTTCCAGGGTCAGGCTAGCGAGGGGGGCTGGGACACGTCTGGAGTCCCTGCATCTGGGAGAAGCAGCCCACTGACGCCGAGCCCGGGAGACTACGCCTCCCAAACCTCAGTGAATAATGTGTCTGCTGTATAATCTGAAACCTCATAACAACAACAAAAAAAAAACACTTTCTGGATTCTGGGTGGCTGTAAGATATACATATTTTTAAATATGTGTGTTTCAGATAAAACCACAAAAGTCCTAAAAAGAAAATTGTGGTAAATATTTATGTAATCTTGAAATAAAGTTGTTGCTGAGTATCACTCCAAAGGCAGAAACCACAATAGAGAGTTTTGACTGTACAACACGCACTCGCTGTCTGGCATTCTGTTAACTTGTCGGATGCCCACAACAAGCCTGCCGAGCGCTGCCCACAATCGCCCACAATTACAGATGGGAAAGCAAAGCCTCTGCTGGGCGAAGGCACGGCCCCAGAGCTGCACGGTCAGGGAGTGGTGGCCTGCGCTCCTAACCGCAGACGGGGGAACCTGAGAACATTTCGTAAACCATGCTCGAAAAGCAGGGAGCAAAATCTTCATGATGGGCACTGGCTGGGTGGCTCGCTCGGTTACAGCATCGTCCCGTACACCCCCCAAAAATGTAGCAGGTCTGATTCCTGGTCAGGGTGCGCACCGGAGGGAGGCAGCCAACTGGTGTTTCTCTCTCTCTTTCTCCATCTCCCCCACCCCCATCCTCTGTCTCTAAAATCAATGAGCATATATCTGCAGGTGACTATAAAAAAATCTTTATGACGGTTTTGTATATACAGCCTATATATGCACACACACACTTATCAATAAGAAAAAGACCAACACCTCAACAGAAAAACAGAGAAAGGAAGTAGTTCAAGCTGACGCTCCACAAAGGAAGTGATTCAGTCGATGCCTATAAAAAGAAAAAAGGCCCGAGTTCCAGCCCCCAGTTAGCAGAGAGTCACTAGCTCCCGGCCATCTGCCCGCCCCAGCACACTGGCTAAGCTTGCAGGATTCGGTCTCTAGGGCAGAACGTAGCTCACTGGGTTCTTTGGGAAGCAGTGTCTGATGGACTTAGGGAGCACGGGGATGTTTTCTGGGGGCAGAGGGACGTGCACCCGGTGGCAGCTCCCACAGGGAGGGCCCGCGCTGGGGGGTTGTGCTCAGTGGGGTGTTGCTGGCTGACCTTTAGACCCCCACCCTGGTGCGTCATTGGATGAGGCTGCCCGGCAAGGGTCATGCCCTAGGCAAGGTGGCTCTTGGCAGCTGAGCAGACCCTGAAGGAGCTGAGAGCTGAAGGCGCTCCCAGCAGCCAAGGTGACAGACAGGTGCTTCCTGGAGGAGGGACCCGGTGACTCATCACAAAGATATAGGAAAATGCACATTAAAAGTCAGTTAAATAGGCCAGCCATTTCTCCATGTTCCATGACAGAAGTGAACAGGGGTGGGAGTTCTCCACGCCTCCCTCCCCATTGCACCCCCCCCCACACATCCCTGCAGCCATCTGAGACCACCAGGACCCAGTGCTTTGCCGCTGGAACCAGCTTGCCCTGGTTTTTCAAGAGCTGATGGATTTTCCAGCATTCTGCAAGCCAGTTGTTAGACCCTCGGCAGCTTGAATTGAGCCACGGAGGGAGTGTTTACACCATGGAAATGGGCAAAATTCAAGCCAAAAGAGTGTGGTTAACTCAGTTCGCCCCTAACCTTCTCCACCAAAGACGTCTGGGACTCCTAGGTCATCCCTTGGGACCCTCATCCCCATAAACCTCTGCTCATCTCCTAATCAAGCCCCAACCTCCACCCGCCTCCACTCCCAGGAGAACCTAAGAGGCACCACTACTAAGAGCCTCTCCCTGCAGCAAGCGCTCTCCACCGCCTGGCTCTGCGGGGTCCCCCTCAGCCCCTTCCGCCCCCTCGGGGTCTCCAAGGTCCACCCCTGCAGCCCACACTCGGTATCCTCAGCTCCCTCGCCTCCCTCTCACTTCGTTGTCTTCGCAATGCAGTGAGCAACCTTGAATCTGGTTAACGTGAACCCCGTGCCAGCACCTGTTGGGTTGAACGGAGCTGAAGGACAGGTCACAAACACCGCGAGGGGTCCCGCTTCACTTCTCGCAGCCCGGACTCGAGCGCCGCCTGCGGCAGACTGGCGACCCCCCTGCGTGCGCACTCCAGCTCCCCCAACCCTCAGCGCTTCCTCCCCTCTCAGGACGTCACCCCGGGGCCGAGGGACTGGCTTCCTCGGTCACCGAGAAACAGAGGTCCCGGGAGAGCACTCACAGGCTCCCAGTGCATCGGCCTGGCCACCCGCGCCGCTGCGCCGCCGCTGCGCCCCAGGCCAAGGCCACCCTCGCACCGGCTCCCCGACTTCCGCCGTCCTCCGGCGCCCTCTCCGGCGGACGGGACGAGCCCCACTATTTCTCCGTCCCGTCAGAAGAAGAATCATCTCTTTACTCCCCATTCCCCTCCTCCTCCTCCTGTAAGACTCTGAAAGTATCCATTCTTGGTCTCTAACTCTCTCTTCCCGCTTGCAGTCTGGCTTTTCGCCTCGGCCCACTGCCTGGAACCCGCCCACCGGCTCCTCCTTTTCACTGGGGATAAAAGCTGAAGCCCTCACCATGGCCCCCAAGACCTCCTGTGATCCCTATGTGGTCTGTCGTTGTCCTCAGCAGCCACCTTCCCACAGGGCAGCTATCTGCTGCCAAAATCCAGCAGAACCTGGAGAACGGGTGTGGGCCAGGGGACCCCTTCTTCCTGGCTCTCAAGGGGACCCCGAAATCCTACAACCCATCCCCCTGCCACCAGCCACACTCTCAATGGAGTAGAGGATGGGAACAGTAAGAAATCGGACTGGCCAAGCATTCAGCCTAAGAATCACGAGTTTCTCAAAGAACTGTTTAAATTACCGTGTTTTGGTAAGGTTGCTAAGGCTGTACTCTTTTTCCCCCTTCTTATCACTCAGCAGATGGCACCTGTCAAGACAGATCAGATTAATTACATAGGAAAATAAAGAAGCGCTGTTTTCTTTGCACACAGCTGATGTAGTGAAGTGATTTGTGACCCTGCTACACACACACATATGCACAGAAAAACTGAAAAGATGGCAGATCAAAAAAAAAAAAAAAGAATACAGACCAAAATGTTACAGTGGTTATGAATGAGTGAGGCCATTAGGAGTGATTTTGTTTTCTTCTTTATGTTTTCGTTATTTTCCAATTGTTTTATAATGAGTGTGAACTAATTTTATAATTGAAAGTATATTTTAGATTTTAAAAGAAGATGAAAACTTTCACTCCCAAACGAGACTGAGTAATAGTTACTGGATTTACCCTCCTGCCTGAAACAACCAAAATAAACTGGGCTAAATACATGAGACAGGCGTTCTCGAGTCACTGGGTATCAGGCAGCAGAACACAACGGTCCCTGAGAATACGGAAACAAATCAGGGAGCCCCACCATTGCCCAGCTGACTTCCCTGAGAGCTCCCCAAGCCATGGCCTAGGAAGTGGTGCCCGGTGGAAGAGCGCAGACTCCTTGAGTTGAGAAGAGACAGTGCAGAGTTCGGGGAGCCCAAGACGGATAGGACTCTCGGGACAGAACACCGGCAAGGATTGCCGCACAGAGACAGGACCCAGACACCGGCAGGGTGCCCCTCCGCATTCAGCTGAGACTCGATCCGCCCAGGCCTCCGAGAAACAACCCCAGGCTGGGAAAGAACCATGTGTCGGGGTGAGTGGTGACCGCGCCTGCCCTTCTCTAGGGCTGGGAGTAGTGCCTGGTCCGGCCGGCCAGCTGGGAAAGCTCAACACTCGTGGGGCGCTGGGTCAAGTGCTCAGGGAGGTCTCACCTCAGTGGAGGGCAAGAACTAGTCCTGGAACAAAGTTACCGTGCAGCCACCTAACACACTGTGAAAGCAAGCCCAGAGATGGCCAAACGGTGTGCGAGTAACTCAACTGATGTTTACCAAGCAAAGTCCAAGAATGTGTATAGCAACAAAAAATATCCACAACCCAACAAGATAGAATGGACAATATCTGGCACCCAAACAAATATTTCCAGACATGCGAAAAGGAAAGAAAACAAGGAGAATACTCAATCAAAATCAACTCAGACCAGAAATAGGTGTTAGAATTCGCAAAGACATTGAAAGTTATTAAAACTGTATATCATATGTTTGAACGTTATGAAGAGAAATGAAAGACATGAAGACCCAAGTCAACTTTTTAGAGATGAAAACTACAATGTGTGAAATGAAAAGAATACTGGGATGACATTAATGGCAAATTGACATTAAAGAAGAAAAATGTAATTAATTCTAGATATAGCAATAGAAATTAACCAAAATAAAACAAAGAGAGGGAAAAAACAGATCTTTTTTAATGAAAAGAATAGCAATGAGCTGTGGGACACTTTAAATGGCCTGACACACATACGACTCATGTCTCCAGATGAGAGGAGTTCAGCAAAATATTTAAAGAAATAATAGCCCCAGATCTTCTAAATGTGATGATAACTGTAAACCTACAGATCCAGGAATTACAACAAATCCAAAGTCCAAAGAATACAATGAAAACTTCATCAAGGCACATCATAATTAAAGTGCTCCAAACCAGTGATAAAGAGGAAATATTCAAAGCAACCAGAAGGAAACACACCATGTCGAGAAGAGCAAAGTGAAGAGCGGCAGCAGACTTCTGACCATGAACAATACAGGCAAGGAGACATTTGTTACGTACCAAAGGAGAAAACTACCAACCTAGAATTCTATACCCAGCAAAAATAACTTTCAATGAAAGCAAATTTGTAACTTCAGACACACACAGCCTTAAAGGGTTTGCTAGCACATCTGTGCTACACACTCGGGGGACCGCTCCTGCAGACGAAAAGGGAGATCGGGCAAAGGTACGGATCTCCACAGAGGAACACAGAGCGCTGGAGACGTTAACACAGGGGTGAACAGCTAAGATTTTACTCTGATCTAATTTGTTTAAATGTAACTTATTATCTAAAAAATAAAATATATGGGATTTCACAATGTAAGTATAAATAAAATGAATAACAACAACATAAGGCTAAGGATGGAGATGTGGTGGTATATTAATTGTTACAAGGTTTTCATACTCTGTGTGAACATGCATGACACAGCATCAAATGAAGGCAAACTGGGATAAGTTGAAGACGTATACGGTGAGCCTCAACACGACAAAACAAAGGCTTATAGCTAAAAGATTAACAACAGAAATGGAATCATAGAAGTTACTCAATATAACAAAAGGAAGAGAAGAAAACAGAAACAGAGAACAGACGGACAAACAGAAAAAAAGAGCAGGAGTGTAGACGCGAACCTACCCCATCAATCATCACCTTACATGTAGACGGTCAGACTGGATTAAAAATCTACATCCAGCTATTTGCTACCTACACAAAGTGCCGCTTCAACACAAAGAACGTACTAGGCCAAAAGTAACAGGCAGGAAAAGACATGCTGGGCCCGGCCAAGGAGAGCTGCAGTGGTTGTGTTAGCACCAGACAAGGCGAGCGATGTGTCCGGTGAGAGAGGCAACCACACATGGATGTTTCTCTCCCTCTCTTCCTCCCTCCCTGCCCCTCTTTTTAAAAATAAATAAAAAAAAAATTTTTAAAAAGGATTATAGAACAGAATAGAAAGATTTAAAATAAATAAATAAAATACATTTTAAAGGACTCATATAATTCAAAGTATGTTCTCTGCTACAATGGAATGAAATGACAAGTCAAGAACAGGAAGCTATCTGGAAGATCTCCCAATATTCGGAAAGTTAATAACATACTTCTGAATAACCAGGGATCAGGGAAGAAATCAAAGGGAAATTAGGAAATCCTTTGAACTGAAGGAAAATACAGACATAGCGAATGAGGATTTGGGGGTACTGTTTGTAGTGGCCTGACTGTGTTCCTCCAGGG
>PVKM010038491.1:0-14092 GCA_004027735.1 Carollia perspicillata
GAACGAACTATATAACACAGCACGGTCTGTGTAAATTAAAAGCATATGCACAAAACGAGAACAAAGATTTTACCAGAACACAGAGAGAAAGATGCACGTTAAATATATTGAATGGTTGAAACCCTCCATGGGATTAAGTCAGAAAGATGGTGGGGACATTAGTCAAGAAAGAGGTGCATGAAAAGGCTTGGAGGTTCCTGAGGGCTGATGTAGTTGGGGACCTGCCCCGGCCTCCGCCATGCTGAAGTGAAACCACTTCAATTGGCTGAGGTGAGGATTCAAGGGGAGAGTGAGAAAGGAGTCCTGGAGGCCGTTCGAGACATCTCAAGGCATTTATCTGGATGGCGATAAGGAGTCATTGAAAGGCTTCAGGAAGGGGAGTGACATGGTCATGCACAGGTTTTAGGAAACTCTCTCTGGCTGCTGTGGGGAGGACAGGTCCAAGGGAGAAAATCTTTATGCCAGGAGAGCACGCAGGAGAGATGCCACACTCCAGGCAAAGGTGAAAGTTTGCTGTCTTCCTGACCTCACAAATGATGGCCTCCACAGGTGACCGAAAGCTTAGACACCCAGCCAGCCACAGAGTCATTGCCCAGTGAGTGCCACAATGACCATAGCGCCTGTGACTTTGTGTCCACTGCAGAGCCCAGCTGAGCCCAGGGCATGGCATAAGGCCAGCAATGCTTTGCTGAGCTGATCACGGAGCTTCTCTGCAGTCTAAAGGAACAGGCAGATCCTAATCATCCACCTGGGCGGCTGGCACCACAGTTGCTCCTTTTCCGAATGAGAAAGCCAGAGCTTGGACAGGTTCCATGACAAGCCCAGGGTTACATAGCTGGTAAGAAGCACAGATGGGACTTTGAACTCACATCTGCCTGTCTTCAGAGCTCAAGACCCTGCCCTGGCTGGTGCGGTTCAGTGGATTGAGTGCCAGACTGTGAACCAAAGGGTCACCTGTTCAATTCCCAGTCAGTGCACAGGCCTGGGTTTCGGGCCAGGTGCCCAGTAGGGGGCGCACAGAGGCAACCACACATTGATGTTTCTCTCCCTCTATTTCTCCCTCCCTCTCCCTCTGTCTAAAAATAAATAAATAAAATCTTTTTAAAAATCCTTTGTCTATATTTTGTGCTTCCAGAACAATCTGCCTACATGCATTCTGAGAATATCAGAACCAGGATGTGCTCAAGCACTCCTCTAACGGAGCACCCTCACTTCCTGGTGAAGGAAAGGGCTTGCTCAGGAACACCCGTTTCTCAGAGAGAGGCCTTTATCCCGAGTCCCTCCCCCCCACCCAGCCCTCGACCCCCCCGCCCTCGCCTCTTCCTGTGCACTTGGCACCTTTACAGAACTTGAACTGTGTGCCTGTTGTAAGAACTATTCCTCCAGCTCCCAATTCTTCTGCAGCCTGAGAGGCTGTGGGTCTGGGTTCAAATGCCAGCTCGAAAGGGAGGGGAAGTTGTACATGAACACACATATTCAAGCATGTGTGTGTATATATATACATTTATATGCAAATGCTTGTATATGCATAGACTATCTTTGGAAGGATGCATGAGAAACTTGTTCCACTGGTTTGTCTCCAGGGAGGGGGTCTGGGTAGAAAGAACTGTAAATGCATATCTTTTTCAGATCTTTGCACTCTTAAATTTTATGAACAATAGTTTTCTGAGTTTAAAAAAAAACTGTCTCTTCCACTTATTCACTGAGTATTCTTAAAAAACAAAAACAAAACTACAACACATTTAACCTCTCTGAGTTAAACCATTTAACCTCAGTATGGTCCCCCGATGGGCTGGGCTGTGAATTCAGAGGGCCAGCAGATGGGGCCTTCACTGCGTGCTGTGGGACCCAGCTCAGAGGACCTTACCCTGATGGACTTCTCCGATACTCGGAGGGGGGGGCGGGGCTCCCGGGCGGTGGGTGTGGCAACACCCTGGGAAGAAGAGAGCGGCAGGACAGGGAAAGGCAAAAGGAGCGGGTACACTGATGGAAGGAAGTATCTTCTTTGACAGAAGGTTGGTTGGTAGAGGAAGAAAAAGATTTGATAAATACAAACTGTCTGCGTGTCACCCCCTCTTTTTCCCTTCCAGACTTCCCCTTGCACAGTCTAGAAGGGCGAGGAGTTCCTGTCTTTCTTTGGAAGGATTTTGATCCCCACCTGCTGCGCTGGGCTCTGTCCTTGGTCCTGAAGTGATGCCCGAACCAGTATGTGGTGTCTTGGGACCAGGAACACTGATTAGTGTGACGCTTCTCTCAGTAATTCTGAAGCACGTGAGAACTGTTATTTTCAGCCTTGAAAAATCTCAGCGCTATTTGCATGTGGTTCCCCCCTCTCCCTAGGGTGCTGGCTGCTCCCCAGGAGTTCCAGTTCCTGCTGTCCCGTCCCACATACCAGGCCTACTGGGCACACCCTCCAACAAGGGCCCACACATTCAGTGAGCACCCACTCCATTTGCTAGCTCTTTAAATTTATAGTCCGTCCCCATCAGGGCGCCTGATGTTAGCTGAGAGATTAATGATTCGCTGAACAAGCAGAACCCTAACCCAGTTTCCCAGTTTAAATTGTTTTGTTCACGCATTTTTGAGAGTTGTATCATTGCCACCACCCACAAAGTTACTGTTACTTTTCAAAGTGGCTTGGGAAGCCACCCTAACCTACGACCATTACCCTCGTGAAAGGTGCAGGAACTGAACGTGACCCTTCCCAAACCGTTCTAAACCTGAGGGGCCCAAGGAGCCAGCCTGAGACTGGAGTGTGACAGCCTGATCCTCTCTGGCATCAGAGAAGAGACAGAGTGAGTGCTGGGGGCCGTCACGTTTTAGGGGAGATCCCAAGGGCCAGGCAAGAGAGTGGCAGCCCGCCTCCGTCGGCCCAACTGCTGTGTCATGACTCAGTGTGGGAAAGGGGTGAAGGACACATTCTGCGTCTGGCGCCAGCCTAGCTCCCCACCTCACTTTCCTCTTCCCGCACCCATGCATCCCAGCAGAAAACCCTCTGATCCCTATCAGCAGCTGCAGAATGAGATCATGTCTGGCCTGTTTTCATGGACCAAAACGAAGAAGGAGGAAGCGGGAGGTGGAGTTGGGATGGCACGAAGGGGGCAAGTAACCCCTAGACTGGCACTCATTTCAGCCTGGGGAGAGAGGAGAAGGCTCACCCCTCCCCCCCACCCCATTTCCTGAGCATTGCATTCTCTCCCTCTCTCAGTGGGAGGGACATGGTATAGGAGGGAGAAGGTTGCATATAAAGGCACTCAGGCCTGTGGGGAGGAAGGCCGTGGGCTTGGGGGGGGGCACTGGCAAAAGGATTCCATCTCCATTCTCAGAAGCAGAGAAAAATTCTTGTCCTACTAGGCCATTCCTGCTCTCCCTGTCTCATTCCTCACCTCGCCAGCCCTGGGAGTGAGTCCTGGCTACACCTTTAGTTCACTGTGTGGAGCTGGGCAAGTCACTAAACTTTGGAAAACAGACACGCTGGTCGCCACCAGGGATGTAGCGAGGGATTTGGGGAAGTGAGGCAGGGAAGACACAGGGCAAGGCACATGGGAGACCCAGGCACCCCACCGCCCTCGCTGCCCCACATCGCGCAGCGCTCTCCCCCCAGCCCGGAACCCTTACCGATTCTCAGCCACCAGGATCTGCTCCAGCAGGCGCGCGGCCTGCACTCGCGTCTCCAGCTCCGTCGCCTGCAGCAGCCGCAACAGCAGGTCAAGGCCGCCGTCCAGGCGGATAGCGTCGCACAGACCCTGGGCTACCTCGCGGCCTACGGCCGGCAGCAGCCAGGCCTCCTCCACCAGCTGGAAGACCTCGGCCAGGCCGGCGCCCACGGCCCGCGCACCACCCGCCTGCTTTAGCGCTGACAGCGCCTGCTGCAGCTCGGGTAGCGCGCGCTCCAGGGCGCCCTGCACCTCGGTGCCCACTCCGGGCGACACCTCGCGGGGCCCGCGGCCACCCGCGGCCCACCAGGGACCCGCGCCGCCACCTCCGTCCGGCCCCGGTACCGCTAGCCGGTCGGCTCCCGGCGGTGGGCCTGACATGGCGAAGAAGCGGCACAGCTTGTAAGCAGAAAGGAGCAGCGTCAGGACCATTGGAGCGGAGCTGCTGGGGACATCCCTGGTCTGGAGGGGCGGGGCCGAGCGACCCGACCCGGACCCTGGGAAAGAGGGACCAAGAGGAGGTCCGGGGGAGGAAGATGCAGGAGGGAAGGGTGGAGAGAAGGGTACCAGCAAAGGGCGCTGGCCAGGAGTTTGGGGAGGGGTGAGGGCAGGATCTGGGATGAAGCGGTTAGGAAAGGGGACGCAGGCCCAGACACAGGGGGACGGGCGGGAGAAGGGAGCTGGGAGACGAGATCACGGACCCAGACGCCGGGGGATGTACGAGGCAGCAACCAGAACAAAGCAAGGCTCCAGCTCAGGCCCGACCCGCGTGGGTGCTCGGCAGCAACCCCGCCCCTGAGAAGCTGCTGACCGGAGCCAACAACGCCCCGCCTCTGGGTCTGCTGGGGCTCCGCCCCTGCCTCCTGCGTAGACCACCCCCAAGCCTTCCCCTGACACGCCCACGCCCCGGCCAGGCCTCTCCAGCTAGTCTCCTCCCCGGGCCCTTCTGCAAGCAGGGTGTCCCTAGAGGTTGGAGAGCGAGAAGACTGCCTCGGTTTCAACCCTGACGCTGGTATGGGAGGGCAAGCCGCACCGTTGAGTGTGCTCCCTCCCCTGCTAGTTGTTAAAGCGATCCTAACAACGATTCTTACAACTCTTGAAACCCTCTATGCCTGTTTCTCAGTTAAGCCTTACAACCTGCCTGTGAGGTAGGAATTCGTGTTCCCATTTAACAAACGAACCGACTTGGGCCCATGGGAAAGAGATTGCCAAAGTCACACTCCCCTCTGATTACAGAACAGAAAAAATCAGCTGGAAACTTTGAGGGCACTTTCTCCAGGTGGTGGGAAGACTTCAGGAGTTCTGTGGGCCCCTGAGAGTAGGCACAATATCAGGCGTTCTGTGCTAGGGCGTTTTCTGGCTAGAGGGAGCCCACTTCCCACGAGGTCCTAGAAGAGTGGGGAACTAGACCACTCTTCACCTATGGGGAGACCGAGAGTGGGGAAAGGGAATGGCCTGCTCAGGAGCAGTGAATTAGTGGAACACTCAGAAATCAAATCCAGCCCTGGCGGGTGCAGCTCAGTGGATTGAGTGCGGGCCTGCGAACCAAGGGATCGCGGTTCGATTTCCGGTCCAGCCCGTGCCTGGGTTGCAGGCCAGTTCCCAGCAGGGGACACACCAGAGGCAACCACACATGGATATTTCTCTCCTTCTCTTTCTCCCTTCCTCCCCCTCTTTTGAAAAATGAATAAATGAAATCTTTTAAAAAACAAAAACAACAAGAAAAAAAGAAATCAAATCCAGTCTGAAGGACTAATATTCACCCAACTTATGGTGTTGTGAAGGCCAGCTTGGGGAAATCAATCCACCCAAGCGATGAAGCTAGAAATGAAACTTTGTTCTTTCATGATAAAAAGATTTCCCCAGAGTGCTTACCAGCATCCCTCCTAGCCTCCCCCCTTCCCTGTCCTAAATACACAAAGGGCGGGTGAGCCACACAGCCAGGGACCGCCTGACCAAACAGGCCATGGATCAATGCTATTCATGGAGAATGAAGTTGGGGCCACTCCAGGCACCGGATCTTTTTTTCTGCTCAACTCATGTAATCCCCTAATGCCCCAAGAGGCAAGTATTATTAGTCTCATTAAAAAAAAAAAAAAAAGAAAGAAAAAGAAAAAGAAAAACATTAAGGCAGTTAGCCCAAGGTCACACAACCAGTAAGTGGCAGAGTGGACCTCCTTTCTGCCTTCCAGGCCCACTGTGCTATTCCTCTTCTGAGGTGACCCCGAGCTTGGCAGGGATCCTGCTCTCCCAGGCCCTGAGATTCAGAAACGTGACCCTGCGCTATGGCAACCTCTGGGCGTCAGAGCACTAGGGGCTGGGCCGGAGGTTGAACAAACAGAGCAGCAGAAAAGGCAGCTCCTCTTCTCTGGTGCCCTCCCTCCCTCTCCGCCCTTTCTCAGGCAGCAAAGCGGAGAGCAGAGAGCACAGAGCCCAGTACCCCAGGCTCACGGCTAGAAGCCCTGCCATGGCACCCCCAAGGCCCCTTCTGATGCTGGCACTGCTGGCGTGGGTTGCTGTGGCTGACCAAGGTGCAGGAGGGTGTTGGTGGCCAGTTGGGCCAATAGGGTGGGCGAGGGTGGTCTGGGCAAGGGTGGTCTGGGTTTGGCTGTGCCAACTGATACCCCTTCCCCACAGAGTCATGCAAGGACCGCTGCACCGAGGGCTTCAACGCCAATAGGAAGTGTCAGTGTGACGAGCTCTGCTCTTACTACCAGAGCTGCTGTGCAGACTACATGGCTGAGTGCAAGCCTCAAGGTGCGTTCAGAATGGCTGGGTGAGCCTGGGGTGCTCTCTGCCACTGGAGACTCACCACCCGCCACCCTGCTTGCAGTGACTCGTGGGGACGTGTTCACTCTGCCAGAAGATGACTACGGGACCTATGACTATGCCGGGGGGACCAACAACAACGTCAGTGTCCACATGCAGGCAGAGCGTGTCGACCCCAGCTCTGACCTGCGGACTGAGTCTGAAATGACTCACGAGGAGGCACCTGTTCGGAGCCCTGAGGAAGAGGTCCCAGGACCAGGACAGGCGGCCCTAGGACCCGAGACCACTGATCAAGGGATCTTAGAGTCCTCAGCAGAGGAGCTGTGCAGTGGGAAGCCCTTTGATGCCTTCACTGACCTCAAGAATGGCTCCCTCTTTGCCTTCAGAGGTGACTCCAGGGGCAGTTCTTGAGGTGGGGGGGGGGGTCTGCCCAGGAACATCCCCTCCCTCACACAGCCTCCTCCACTCTAGGGCGGTACTGCTATGAACTGGATGAAGAGGCAGTGAAGCCTGGGTACCCCAAGCTCATCCGAGATGTCTGGGGTATAGAGGGCCCCATTGATGCTGCCTTCACCCGCATCAACTGTCAGGGGAAGACCTACCTCTTTAAGGTGCCAGGCCCAGGGGCTGTGGGTCAGGGTCAAGGGTATCCAGGCAGGAGTTACGGCTTTTGTGCCCAGGACCAGGGTTGGCAAGAAATCTGAGTACCAACCTGTTGTCCCTGGCTGGGGCTCTGGGAGGAAAGGTTCCAGGTCCGGGGTGACCAGCCTAGAACTGAGACTGCTGCCTCGGATGGGGGACTCTGCCTCTGTGCCACCTCCTCGCCTCCTTCCTCTTTCCCTACCCCTTAGGGCAGTCAGTACTGGCGCTTCGAGGATGGTGTCCTGGACCCCGGTTACCCCCACAACATCTCCAAAGGCTTCCAGGGCATTCCGGACAATGTGGACGCAGCCGTGGCCCTCCCCGCTCACAGCTACAGTGGACGAGAGCGGGTCTACTTCTTCAAGGGTACTCGGGGGGTGGGGGGCAGAGTGAGCAGGCAGTGGAGCAGTCTCACTTTTCTTCTCATACTCCACTGGGGACAGGTTTAGGCGACGCCCCCACCCCCGCCACCTGCCGGGCGCTCCTAACTTCAACAGCCTCCGGGCTTTCCAGCCTTACGCAAGTGCACTGCCTCCCCAGGGAAACAGTACTGGGAGTACGAGTTCCAGCAGCAGCCCAGTCGAGAGGAGTGTGAAGGCAGCTCCCTGTCAGCCGTGTTTGAAAGCTTTGCCCGGCTGCAGCGGGACAGCTGGGAGGACATCTTTGAGCTTCTCTTCTGGCGCAGATCCCCGGGTATGGAGGGCAGGCAGGTCTTGTTTTCCCTTCAAGAGGGCTGGGATTCCCAGGGTGGGAGAGGACTGGGCTGGCCAGAGGGGGCTGTGACTGTAGAGCTATTGATCAAAAGCTGTTTGCTCAGGCCAGACTTTGCATCTGTTTTCACCTTTGGGGGAAGGCTTGCCTCCACCTGGACCCCACACCTTGGACTTTGTCTAGCACAGCCAAGGGCACAGCTAGCAGGAGGAGGGACTGTGGCTGAGGCAAATGGGGAGGGATACGGTGGAGTGAGGCCAGGGGAAAGGGCTCTGCCACTAGCTTGTTGTGTGTCCTTGGCCAACTCTAAAAGCCCTCCCTGCTGGGGGCAGGGTCCAGGCTCTCAAGGCGCCCATTAACCCCTTCCCTGCCACAGGTGGTGCCAAAGAGCCCGGGCTTATCAGCCAGGACTGGCCTGGTGTGCCCGAGCAAGTGGATGCGGCTATGGCCGGCAGGATCTACATCTCAGGCTCAGCTCCCGGCTCCTCCTGGCTCACGAATACTAAGACTAAGAGTCTCAGCCTCAGCCGTAGCCGCAGCCGCAGCCGCAGCCGCAGCCGTAAACGCCACGGATCACGCCGTGGCCGAAGCCAGAGCCCCCACCGGAAGTCCCTTTCAACCTGGCTGTCCTCGTTCTCCAGTGAGGGCTTAGGAGACTACTATGACTACGAGACAGACTGGCTTGTGCCTTCCAGTTGCGAGCCCATGCAGAGTGTCTACTTCTTCTCAGGAGGTGGGAGCCCCTGATGCCCCTGTAGCTGTTTAGCAGCGGTCCTTCCTGCTCTCTCTGGTTCTCACGAGCTGAACACAGCCCTTGGGTAGTGACCCCAGAAAGCCAGGCCGGGAGTCCTTGGCTGCACTGTGATGTTCACTTCTCCTGCCAGGAGACAGCTGGGTCTTCTTTCTCAGGGCAGGAGTGGGTAGGGCCAGACTGGGTCTGACACACTCTCTCCCAACCTCTCTTCCAGACAAGTACTACCGAGTCAACCTCCGCACTCGGCGAGTGGACACCGTGAGCCCTCCCTACCCACGTAACATCGCCCAGTACTGGCTGGGCTGCCCAGCCCCTGGTCAGTAGTAGGAGTCTGAGCCTGTACAGCTCGCCCTCCTCCGCTGCTCCCTCCTCCCACCTCCTCCTCCCACCTCCTCCTCCCAGCTCAATAAAGATCCCTTGGCTCCAAGTTTAAGACTACTGTCCTGACTGGGGTAGACAGGCAGGAGGCAGGGGTCTGTCTGGGTAAAGGAGGGGAAGCGGGGCTGTCAGAATGGCTTGAAGGAGGGGACAGAGAAGAGCCTCTCTATGTCCAGCCCACACTGGGGTCAGGCACTCTTCGTGAACCATAAAAGCTGTAGGCTGGGGAAGGCTCACGAGGGCCAGCCCTCTTCCTGAGCCAAGCAGCCCCCAACAAGCCACCAGTGTCTGTCTATGCAGGAGCTTGAATTTCTCTGATGATGCCAGGAGTTACCAAGTGTCTCTTCTCAACCCTGAGCTTGCTTTACCACTTGGAGCTGAATTCTAGGGCCTTGGAGGAGAGAGAAGGCATGGAAGAGATGGGGATCGGACATTTCCTGGCTGTCCTGTGCCTGAAACGTGGTTAGCTCAGACACCTGAGTCTCTAGGGAGCTGGTCACCGTGCTCCCTGAACCCACCCCCAGACAAGGCCTTCTTTGAGGACTCTGTCTTGGGTCTAGGGTGCAGGGCACCGAGGTTAGGAGAGACAGGGAGGGCAGGGACTCAGAGGAAATGCAAATGTCTGTACTTCTCTTAGAAAATGGCCCAGAAGATTTCCGAGGACGAGTACACTGCAAAAACAAGCATCTTAAAACCCCTTAATTGTACCTATGGAACCACCTCTGGTTTCAGGGTCCTGGAGTCTAGGAAGCCCGCCCATGCTTTCGAGGGGCCAGGGAGGAAGGGTTAGATGCGGGCAAAGCTCTAAAGCAGAGCCGAGGGAGATCCAGTGGCGACAGCTGCTCCCCAGCCCTTCTGAGGGCGGGGTGGCTTCTGCTCATCTGCTGTCCCCTGCCATCCCCCACGCCCTGTCCAGCCTTCGCAGCCTCCAGTTGTGGGACAGGACCTCACCCACTCTTCCCTGCGGGCAGCCGGCATCAGGGCTGAGTACTCTGGAGGGGCAGGTGGAGCCCTGGGAGCCCTGGGGGGAGGTATCGCTCTGGCTTCCTGGAAGGAGTCCTGGAGAATTTTCACGTAGTACCAAGATTTCAGACAGACTGCCCGAATTTGCTGTTCAAGGAGGGGGCTGAGGCCAGCTTCCTTTGTGAAGCCCTGAAGGAGCAAGGGCCCCCAAACTTTCGCCCTACCCGTATTCTGCCAAGCCCCAACACTGCACCTGGCCAGCCGGATTTTTCTGCCTTTCTCAAGCTGGACAGTAAACCTCTCCCTTCCTGGAGGTGGGGCCATCCCTCTGAGCTGGATAAAACCCCAAATGGAAGAGTGTGGTGTAGGTGCAGCCTTGGCATGGCCCTCTGGCTCCTCACTCTCTGTTGGCTCCATGGCCAACCCTGTGGATGCATCTCCAACAGGTGATTTGGTGGGAAAATGGTGGTCAGGGGAAGGATGTGGGGAGGGTGTGATGGGGGAAGTTTGGGCGGGGCACAGATGCTTCAGGGCCTGTTGGGGGCTTTGAGATTGCGGGTAGCTCTTAAAGGGAGTCTTGGCCTGACCCCGACCCTGGCCCACAGGCCATGCCAGTGGGTTGGGTCCGCACCGGAGAAGGCGGACCACGTTCAGCAGAGGGCAGCTGCTGGAGCTGGAGCGGGTGTTCGAAGCACGGCCCTACCCTGACATTGGCACCCGTGAGCATCTGGCCCGGGTCACCTGCCTTCCCGAGGCCAAGATACAGGTGAGCTGTGGCCCCCTCTCAGGGTGGGGGTACTCTCACACAGCCAGCTTCTGGCCTGGGCCCACAGTGCCTTCTCCCTGGGTATCCTGCCTCTGGGTTCTGCTTGTCCTGTACTAGGTGGGGAAGGGGTACTGGAGTCAGAAGAGACCATTTCTTCTTCCCTTACCAGGTGTGGTTCCAGAATCGGCGGGCCAAGAGAATCAAGAATAGGAAGCCAGGAGGCCTAAGCCCTAGGCCTGAACCCCCCCATAGGCCCCATTCTCTTCCAGATACCCCCCAGCAGGCTGGGGAGACCAGAACACTAGGCCGGCTCCCACCCCCCGGCAGTGTGCCTCGGTGCACCACAGGGTGTCGGCATGCCTGCTGTCCGGCTCCAGGGCAGGGCCGGGTGGGGGTTCAAGCTGCAGTTCCACCGGGGTCAGCTGGGGCTGCAGGGGTCCACCTTTCCTTAGAGCAAGCTACTCCCCAGACCTCACTGGGCAGCCTGTCTGACCTCATCTATGCCTCGGCCGTTGTGACCAACATGGACCACTCCTAATCTAGGTCCAGGACCCACAAACCCCCACCTCTAGCTCCTGTAGCCCACCTTCCCCTTAGGACTGAACACATCAGAAGTGGCTCCCTGCACCCCTTCTTTCACACAAGGGTGCTCTTACAGGAAGGAAGTTTGGTTCAGGGATCCCTCCCTTCCACTGTCGCAGGCCAGCCTAGATGTGGGTCCTATGGAGTGACTGGGGCCTGGCTCCTGCTACCCAGGACCCTGCACCTCCTGGGACATATGCCCATTGTTTTGGCTGGAAGTACCTTCAGAGGGATGAGGCATGGGGCCATGTTCTCCACCTCTCCAGCCAGACCTGGTCCCCAGTGCTTCTCACCCAAGCCAAAGATACCTCCTCCCTCTAAGAGAATGGGCAGCTGCCCCTGACTTTCAGGCCAGCGACTAACTGCTGAGTGAGGAGATGAGAGTGCAGTCTAATTCTAGACTGCAAGGGACCAGCCCTTTCAAAGTTGAAGTTCTCTCCTGACCTCCTACAACCTGGACAAATTAAATCCAAACCACGGATCTGAAGATGAAGTGATATTAAAGTAATAAAGTAGAAATAGGAGCTTGGAACTTATAGTAGTTTAATTTTCATCAAGATCAGACTGGCTGCCCTCGACTGAGGCTGTGGAGACAACCTGCTGGATTTAGGATGGGGCAGGGTGGGGAGTGCAAGGCAGCCGCAGGGTTTCGGTATCAGGGGTATCAGGCCGTCTGTAATACCAACTAATCTCCAAATAAAACCCTATCTCTGTACCTTAATCTGGATTGTTGTGTAATGCAAATGAAGGGGGGGGCGGGCTGTTTGTTTTTGAAATTTATCTCTATCACCTAATCCCTAAATAGGCTGGGTGGGAGGTATTACCCAGGCTTCTTCTGGGATTACTTAAGAGGGACAGTTAATACCTGTCTCTTCCCCATTTTGGAAATGAGAGCAATAATGTAGGTGAAGGGCTTCATGTGTGTGACACGTGGAAGCTGTCAACACAACCCAGGCCCCTTCCCCCCTTCATACAGCAGCCACGAGGCCCGGGGGAGGCCTCAAACTTCCTGTTCCTCTGGCCTCCTGCCAAGCACTCCCGTTTCTCCCTGGGAAGCCCAGGACCCAGACTGCACCAGAGACAGCATGGTCCGGTGAAGCAGAGGAAGTGACTGAGGGGAGACAGAATTCCATTTTCTGTGATGAGAACAGGAGACAGTCACCCGAGTCTTGTTGCTAGCTGTGACCCTGCAGATGGAAACTCCCTTGCACAGTGGCCATTTGCTTGGTGGGAACTAGGCCGTTTATCTCCCTATCCCCAGGAGCTAGCACAGGACTTGACCCGTAAAGGAGGTTTCAGTAAGTGCTCAAGGCCACAGGAGCCTTTTGGCTTGTGGCCTTGGGGGTTGGGATCAGAGAAAGACCACATTCTAATGAAAGGTGTGTGTGTGTGTGCATGTGGAACAAGTCCAATCTCATCATGAGAAGGACAGGGACACCCTGGCCCACAGAGTTCAGCACAGGTAAGCAGAGCCAGTATCTCCACAAAGCATTAAAAGAAATGTTTTAAAACTTATTTTAAGGTCGGGGCAGGGAGCAAAAGAAACATCGATTTGTTATTCTGCTTATTTATGTTCCCCACCCCCCTGAGACCCCACATGTGCCCTGACCTGGGACTGAACCCCCAACCTAGGTATATCGGGATTAGACTCTAACCACAGGGCCTCCACAGAGCTCTTTAAACTTAAAACATTGTAAAATGCCACCTGCATTTTTTTCTCTCAGTTTTCATTTCTGTCAACCAACAATAGACATCCTAAGACTTCCCAACCAAGTGATAGCTGAAACCCTCCCTGTCAGATAGAACGCTGCCCCAGGAGGCTCAGCCTGGCTCTGCATCCAGAAGAAATTGGCAAAGTCACCGAGGAAATGTCTACCGAGCCAACCTCTAAGAACAGCACAGAGTCGGGGGTGGGGGTGCGGGGTCCACAGGCGCTCACGCGGTGAACAGATGAAAAAAGATGGGGTCTGTCATTAGAAGCAGACCCTGCACAGTTCTCAGAGCTATAAAAATCTCTGGGCTTTCGTGTTGCTACAGGTTTGAAATAAAAGTACAATGAATACAATAAATATTTATTGGATAAATAACTGATGCTGATCATTTTCTCAGTGCCTTATACAGATTCCGTCATCACACCACCAATCTAAGTTCTAGAAATTTAACATAGCATGGAGACTTCAGGACCACCCAGGAGTCTCTGGCTCCATTTAACGGAGGGAGGACCATAGCAGGCCATTTGATCTCTCTTCACCTCAGTTCTGTCTTCTGGAAAAGGGGTCTAAGACACTTCCTTTTCCAAACTCCAGGGTTCTTGGAAAGACCAAAGGCAACCGTGTAAAACAACAAGTCAACTGTGAGTGTTCACATACTATTTTTCAAACTTACCCAAACGTGTTTACAAACCCATATTAAACATCCTACGTTAGGCTCACGTATAAAAATGTATACATATTCATGTGTATGTTTATTCATATATGTACATACAGTTAAATCTGAAAACTGTCCCTGCCCTCCCTTTACTAGTTGAGACAATCCACAGTAGGTGTACTCTCCCTACAAACACAAGTACAAGGGATTTTGCAATTACAAACAGATACACTGTTTTGCCATCTAAATTGCTTTTTTTCTTAGAGATTTTATTATTTTTAGAGAAAGGGGAAGGGAGAGAGAAAGAGAGGTGGGAGGAGAGAATTATCAATTGGTTGGTTGCTTCTTACACGCCCCTAACCAGGGACCTGGCCTGCAACCCAGACATGTGCCCTGACTGGGAATCGAACCAGTGACCCTTTGGTTCACAGTCTGGCACTCAATCCACTGAACCACACCAGCTAGGGCCAAGATTGTTTTCATTTTTGGAGGCAGAGCAAAGGA
>PVKM010038492.1:0-14094 GCA_004027735.1 Carollia perspicillata
GACCTTTTGAAATGTTCAAAAGCTCACAGAGGGAGATATAATTTAACTAATTTGTCTTAGGAAATTTGGAAATAAAAATTCCACTGCTCATACAGGACATTTTATTTATATGTATACTCACACATCAGCGCCCGCAGCCCCTGCAGTGTTGGGAGCCATGCCTGGAGTTGCTGGTTAAGGGGTTCCTTTGCTAAGAGTCCACCGCAGTGCATCCCTCCCTCCCACCCACACATGGAGTCCGCAGTCCCTCCTTGGGGCTCCCACAGCTCCAGTGCAAACCTCTAGCACAGCAGCCAGCACACTGTTCTGTAATTGTTGCTTTCCTCGTCTCTCTCCTCCATGAGACTGAGGGCACAACCTGGCTCTTTCATCTCTGTGACCCTAGCCCAGGGGCATCAGGGCTGAGACTAAAGAGAGACAAGTGAGGTGCCCAGGTAAAGCAGAACTCATTCTCGGGTTTGTCAGTGCAGGGTCAGGGACCTGAGAATGGGGGCCTCCTTACACGTCATGCCCTAGGTGCCCTGCTTGCCTCCTTCGGGCCCACATCCTATTGGGTAGGGTGATTAGCACACAATAAGCCTTGGGCAAAGCCAGTGCCATGAATAAGTACTGAACTTGGAGTCAGCTTTATTTTTAAATGTAGGTTTTATTATTATTTTGGTATGGTGAGGCCTAAATAATAGATCAGAGATGACTGACATTGGAAAGACAATTTGTACAGGTCCCGTGGGAAGGAGCGCACACACCACGCAGGGCCCCATGGGGGAAGCATGGGATGGGCAAGAGGCAGAAGGAACTAGGGGAAAGTATGGGCGAAAGCCTTGACTGTGGTTTCCATGGGAAGGAATGGACGAGGCAGGGTAAGCAGGTTTAGCATTGGCTGGTTACAGTGGACTCTTGGGTGTAGGGGCTGTTCCGGTTGTTACCCTGTCCTGGGCTGAGTAGGGCAGGGAAATGGTGGCCATGAATGTACGAACTAAGACAAATAAGGTGGGTGGGTTAAGGGCTCTAGACTGGTTGGTTTGCATATGGAAGGTTTGCTTCTTGGCTAGTACTTGGCTCTCTTTAGGAATTAGCTAACACCAAGGTGGGGTGGGGGGAGGTTCCCCAGGCCAGCAAGACCCCAAGATATTAAAGCACCAGAGTAGAGAGAGAGGTTAATGCCCTGGCTGGTGAGGCTCAGTGGATTGAGTGCTGGACTGTGAAGCAAAGGGTCACTGGTTCGATTCCCAGTCAGGGCACATGCCTGGGTTGCAGGCCAGGTCCCCAGTACGGGGCACATGAGAGGCAACCACACACTGATGTTTCCTTCTCTTTCTCCCTCCCTTCTTCTCTCTCTAAAAATAAATAAGTAAAATAAAAACAAAAGAAAGACAGGTTAATACAGGCTTTCCAACATTTGAATATGTGCTGTCATATATGTGTCTCTTGGCCTTGGGCGCATCTTCCTGTCTCAATAAGTGAGAGTATCAATGCAGCAGCTATACTGGGTTGTCATGAGGATTAGAGCAAAGAGCCAGGTGCATAGTAGGTGCTCAATAAATGATAGACATGAGTCCATATGCACAGTAGGATGTCTGTAACATGGCATATACACTTATGTACATATGATTAGATAAATCTTGGGCAATATACCCCAATTTGTGTAAAGGGAGAATTGCTGTCTTGAAAATGACCTCCATTTTAGGGCACTTCTTTTTTTTATTATTGTTCAAGTACAATTATCTCCATTTTTGGCCACTTCTTTGAATATCTGAATAATTCTGCAAAATAGACTCCCCGCTCCTGGAAACTTCAATCTCTCTCGAGGCTCCTGAAACTTCTTGCTTTGAACAAGGCTAAAAATAACACAAGTACCTTCCTTCCCTGGGGGATGATGGTGCTACAGACTTCACAGAGCAAGTCAGAAGATGCAGGGGGCTGCGTATGTGCATTCCAAAGAAAGTTTCTGGAACTTTCAAAGCTTCAAAAAGGAGTTAGCTTTGGCTGCTTTGCAAGTTTCAGAAGAAGCTCTGTCTGGGCTGGTACAGTGACAGCAACAGCTCCCCTCGCCATCAAATAGGGATTTTTGCTAACACAAGAGCATGTTGCAGAGAGACCCTAGATATGGTGTATGGAAGCCGTGGTGGGCAAAGGGTGAGCTTAGCGGTCAAGCACCGTCTCTCGCTTGCCAGTGTCTGAGGATTGGGGGTGAGAGCCGTTACCTTCAGACCTTCGTCTCTCATGCCAGGGATGCATCAGTGGATTCGAACAGGAGAGAAATCACAAATGATGTGTTGCGTAAGCTGCAAAGAAGAGTCACTGTGTTTGCAGTGGAGACAAACATAGCAGCTTTCTCCAGGGATCTCTGCTCCTCTCACGCTGTCGTTCAGTGTAAAACAGGGCCCTGATCAGCAATCCTGTGACAGGGAGAAGCTTTCCCCTGGGCCTCCTTCTGGGGTTGGAGTGGGTCTGTGCCAGGCAGCATTAGCAGGCTGACACTGCTTAAACTGAGCCTGAAAATACAGGAAGAGACTAGCACGTGGACAGCATAACCAGACTCTTCACTTCTCTCGTTATGACGGTTAAAACAGTTCTTTGGAATCTTCCATTTCATTTCTTCCTGCACTAAGGAGCACCACTGTACTTGGGAGCAATTACAGTTAGCCCACATAACATTATGGCCTCAATACTCCAAAGCAACATTAAATGTTAAGTGGTTTCTCTACTCTTTTTAGTTATTTGTGTGTTTATCTTTTAAGAAATAGCTTAGGTAACATTTAATCTAACTTTTGCATTGTGGAGTTTGTTGACAGAATATATGTCATAGCCCTGACCTTTGGAAAATTACTTTCCTTAGGAAATAATTTATAACCTGTAGACACTATTTGGTGTCTTAACATTTTCTTTTAGCGTCTTACTCTGTCTTCATTTTATTGCATTAAGTAGACCTAGTACACAGCTAAGCTTCTAGGATTAACACAGCTATATATTTTCCAAATGGCTCTGAACTGGTGGAGGAGACAGTGTGCTGAGTTCCGCCCACTGTGAACCTGATGAGCTGCTGTTGTCCGATTAAAGCCCTTAGTTCAGGGAAAGGAGACGGAAGACAAAGAGGAGGAGGTAAGAATGATGATAATATTTTCTTTGTCTGATAATTGACAGAATGCCAGGCATCCTGTTACGCTTTTATGAATTTTCATAGCTAGTCTCTGTAACTGTTCTTTGAGGTAGGTATTATTATCTCCATTTTATAGATGAAGACCTTGAAGCACAGAGAAGTTAAAAAAATTCTCCAAGGTCACCATTGCTGAGTCATCCAGGCATCAAACCCAGTTCTGATAAAACTGTTTATCTTTTTATCAAATTACATAATAGTGATTAAAATCAAAGGACACTGAAGAACTTCAGGTGAAAAATCTTTCCCCACTTCTTGACTCATACAGTACAGAGACACATTTTTTACCCTTTAATTTTTTTCCTGATATGTATCTCCACATTCCTAAAAATTTTGACTGCGTTGGGTATTTTACTCATCAAGTTCAGACCTCATGAACTTCCTGTTACGGTTTATGCAAATTTATTTTACCAACACATTTCCCCAGTCTGATTCTTCTCCCTTCATTCTCCCAATCAGAGTTTACATTATTATTTCTATATAATGCTGTCTTCTGCCAAACTGAGTGATTTGCTATTTTTACATAACTTTACATGTATGTTGGAATTAATATTTATCTAATTCTTTGGTTATCGATTAAGCTATATACCTCTTACAAGTTTTTCCTCAAATGTTCTAATAGGTTTATCAAGCACTGGCTTTCTTGAGAAGACCTATAAGTTATATCACCTGCTTCCAGACATCGCCCTCCTTGTGTTCAAGAGGTTCCCTTTCTCCTGTGGTTCCCTTTCGCCACAGTCCTGTGCTGAATTGAATATGGTGCTTCCTGCATGTGTCCCTTTCCGCACAGGCTTGCTCAGTTTTCGCAGCCTGTGTCCTCCAGTGAGTCCTTCAGGGAGGCTAGGGAAAGAGAGGGGTTGTTGCTGTTGTTCGTTTTGAGTTTTCCTAACTTTACTCTAAATTGTTAGGCTGTTTGGTTGAGTAAGAATTCCAAGGTGAAAAATCAGAATTTTGGAAAGGATGCTTCCTTTTCTTTTAGTTTCCCATATGCTACTAAAAGTCCTGTGCTGTTCTGAATCCTGCTCTATTACATGTAACCTACCTTTTCATCTTTAGAAGCTTTCAGAGTCTTCTTCTTCTCACTGTTCTGAAATATCACTGATGTGCATGGTGTGTGTGTGTGTGTGTGTGTGTGTGTGTGTGTGTGATCTTGGAACCTCAGTTAGTCCTGTTCTTTTGCTTACTCCTGTCCTTCAGTACTGGAATTTTTTTTCATTTAATATTTGTAATAATTTCCTCCCTCTGATCATTCTATTTCTGTTTTCCACTTTTGGGATTGTTATTATTTAGTTGAAATGTTGCCGTTTATCCTTTAATTTTCTCAATTGACCATATGTGATGTATAACACTGTGAAAATTCCAGGTGCAGAGTGTGCTACTTTGACCTCATTTTCCCATCACGTCTCTCCTTTTTCCAGTCTCTCTCTTTTATTCTCCTTTTTTGGAAGTGTTCCTAAACTTTTGAGATTCAGAGCTTTCTGCCTTGTAAAAATGTTCCCGATGAAGATTTCAACATTTATGAGGTTTTCTTTTTAATTATTACTTTCGCTTTTTCCAGCATTGTGTGCTTGTAATATCTTCTCATCCCTCATGGAGTATAATAGTTATTGTTTTAAATTTGTTTTGTGTTTATTCATCTAATTCATGCTGACAGTTTCCCTGTTTCTTTTGGGTTTCTGATTTTCTTTGCTTTGGCTTCTGCTTCTTTAAGTGGACAACTTTATTCAATTGTTAATACTCTTTGGCTGCCCATTTCCTTTTTAAGAAAGAGGCACAAAAATGCTCACCCAGAGCTTCTGGTTGGGGCATACGACTTATGAGCCTTGGGGCTTCCTTATAAAGTGATTTGGCGCAGAGATGACTTTTTGCTGGGGCATCTTCACCAAATGTCATTGTCAGGGGGAATTTCACGTGGAGGCATTTTGATCTCGTAGGGAAGAATTTTCTCATTTTCTCCTCATGTGGAGTGTGAAGTGGGTGATTGCCTCAGTGTTCACTTCGCACGTTTTCACAAGAATTCAACTGTGGTCACATGCATGCCTCACTTGAACCTTCCTTGTGGCCTGTACCTTCCAAACGCTACACCTTTCTCGGGACTGAAGGCTGGGCTCGTCTTTCTCAGGAATATTCCCTTCCACAGGGGAAAAGACTTAGAGCTTCTTTTACTAGGTTCGCTCTCACGGCAATCTTCCATTTGCTTTCTAACTTCCGAAAACTTTATCAGGCCTCTTCTCTACCGTTGCCGTTTCTTCATTCCCTCTTGGTCATGTTGCCTTGTTAAATTCCTCTGCTATTATTTCATTAGAGTCCATTGCAAAAAAAGATACACACAGGTCGTCTGCCACGTTTGATAGGAACCTTTTCTGTTTCTCACTGTCTTTCAGTGTATACTCTTTTTTTTTTTTTTGCAAAAACATGTTATTTTTTTTACAACTCATGTGCTTTCTTCGTACATATAAAGTTTTACATTCCTTGGATCCTTTACAGTTTGAGAAGCACATGTTTGGAAGCACTATTTTGCTTTCTTCATATGAAAATCCTTGGTATATTACTATATCATTCACATTTGACAGATGGAAAGGCCTCCACCCAGGGAGTTTAATTAACACACCCAGGATTACCAGGCGAGTTTTTCAGGCTTCCTCATTACGGATTTTTGCATCCCTTTATCTCCCCATCTCCCAGGCCTAATTTTTGGCAACTTTATGTAATAAATACATAAAAGGAAAGAAGGAGATGAATTTCAAGCCCTTAGTTTAAAGATCATATTTCTTAACTAAACTGTGGAATTTTCAAATTTAGTGGGGGGGGTGATTTGAGGATTTTAATATATTATGTGATACAGAGTCACTATCACAGTGAACAGTGGAGATTTGACTGGAATAATACCATTGTAATGTCTGCAGAAGCATTTAGAGAAGCAAATGACATGTTAGATGCTGGGGGAAAAGTTAACAAACGGGGAGCATAGTTCACCTATTTCAGGGCTTTTATACTCATTTGTAGGCAGGTATATTGGGTGGCCTGAGCGAAATTGACAGCCAGTGTCCATAGGGCCTTCCCCACATCTGGACATGATTTAGGAGCTAATGCATATTTATTACAGCATGGTTCTCATTAAGCGACAGCCTGGCCGGCAGACATACAATTCCTGCAAGCAACATGACCCGATTTCTGCAAAGGACCTTCTCTGACCACAGAGTCCCTGCTTTGATGGTGCTGACACCTTCCCGTCCTGTGAACTGGAGTGATGACAGGCAAGGCTCTGGCCTTCTGCCGCCCAGTCTCTGGTGGAATTGAGGGAGGTCCATATTGCTTTCCTGGAGGCCGAGACCTGGGGTCAGCCAGACCGACACCCGTTTCCCAGGCTTTCTCTTGTCAGGGGTGTCCAACTTCTGTCACCTGTTTTCTAGTGGAGGATGGAAGGCATAACGTTTTTTTTTTCCTGTGCGGAGAACCTGCTGGGTTGCAGAGCTGTCGTGGGGAAGGCAGACCTGGAACACCTTTTGTGAACAATCCCCAAACAGTACTGACACTCTCACTGGTTCTGAGATGTTTGAGTAATTCCTCAACTCCGAATCAAGGAGCAGTCCGCATCTCGCTGCATATTTAGCCAGCTACTCAGTCAGTTGTCTGCTTTCTTCAAGGCCCTGCTTGAATCCCATCATTTCTATTAAAAAACCTTGTATAACTCAAGAAAGATTTACTCTCTCCCAGTCTTACTCTCCTAATGTGCTCTTTACAGTCTTTGTGGAAGTTCTCTGTGCTTTACATGGAGACAATGACAACGGTGTCGGTGCCAGTGGTGGTGTTGCTAGGACAACATATGCTACAGAGACAGATCCATGTTTGACCTTGGTCCGCTTATTTACTGTCTCAGTTTCCTCATCTGTAAAACAGAAACGATAATACTCTCCTTCCCAAGTTGCAATAAAGACTAAGAATGAAAATGTACATCAATTGCCCGACACAAACATCTTTCTTCCCTTTCACTGTTGTGAACACATTGTTCAATTTAGATTATACTTTTTTGTTAAGTGTAACATTACATTTTACATTGGAGAAACTGCCTTTTTAAACAGCCTCCTACCACACCTACAGAATGTTCCTAAGTATATGTGTCCCTGTTTATGAATTAACCCTCCAGGAAGGACAGGTTGCTATTTTACCCCTGGGTTGGCTGCTCTCTGTCATGGCCCAACATGGGGCCAACTCTTCTCTGTCCCCTCCCAGCTCTCAGTCAGCTGTGCACAGCAGTGTTATGATCAATTTTGGCTGTGAGAAGTTATGGATGGTGATCCCAAAGTCAAGGTGAGCCCTCTGAGCTCATGATCTACATCCTCTTTGGGCAGGACAGAGCTTTCTGAGAATTAAAGCTTTATTTCCTGATGCCTGGGTCTCAGTGATTTGCCTTGGAAGAAGGGGACCAGGTTGCCTCTGTCCACAACTCTAATATCAGAAGAATAGCTCCATCCACGTGCATCTATAACTACTACTCAGCCTGGGCTTTGCAGTTACCACAGTGCCTGGACAGGGGTCATCTATCTACGGCAGCCCATAGTCTGTCCTGGAGGTGGGTGCATGCCCATGATCTAGATGGGGGATCGGGACTCTGAGGTGCGTGAGCTTAGCCCAAGGGCAGCCAGCAGTGGCAAGCCTGCATCTCTCCCCTCCTGTCTCCAAGGTGGCGCACAGTCTCAGTCTTCTCCACGCTGCTTTCATGGTTTATGTTGCTAGCGCCCACTCTCATTTTGTCATATGAATCGTTCAATGTCAGACCCAAGGAAACTCACAACACACTTGAAGGATGTAACTCACTTTTCTTGGGGCAGGGAGACCACACTGTCTTCTAGAAAGAACTCCTTTTCAGTCTCACCCTGGGGGCATGTCGTAGAAATGTGAAAGAGGGTTACAGCTTAAAAAAGTATCCTTTGTCATTGTTCTATGTCACCCTTCCCCACATACTTGAAAGCCAAGTCCTTTGAGCCCTGGCTGGTGTGCCTCAGTGGATTGAGTGCTTGCTCACGAAGCAAAGGGTCACTGGTTGGATTCCCAGTCAGGGCACATGCCTGGGTTGTGGGCCAGGTCCCCAGTAGCGGGTGTGCAAGAGGCAACCACACACTGATGTTTCTTTCTCTCTCTTACTCCCTGCCTTCCCCTCTGTCTAAAAATAAAAACGAATAAAATCTTAAAAAAAAGAAAGCCAAGTCCTTTGAGGAAAATGTAATGCTGCACGTACTGATATATATTGATTCTCCCAACAAGTTGTAGAGAAGATTCATTTATCTGGTGGGTGTTTGGGAGTTTATGAGGATTCTTACATTTGACCAAAGGGTGCTGTTTAAGCATTGAGTTCTGATGTTTTGTAATTTTCTCTTTATCACTTTAAGAAGGGCAATTTCTTGTCAGTTAGAGAAGTTTGCCACCAGGTACAACATAAATATATTCCTAATGACAAAAGGAAGTTCAGGGTCCAGAGAAGATGGCTTAGTCTGCAGGTGCCTAAGAAAACTCAGGTCTAGCTTGGAGTGGGAGGATGAGGGCAAATGCCCAGCTCAGCCTCACACCAGCGAGGAGGAGGCCAGTACGGCAAGCCTGGGGCCCCTCTGGTAGTCAGGATCTGCGTGAGCTGCTATGTGTCTGTGTGTGTTGGTGTTCTGGGGGACATTCTGAGTCAGGGTCTACAGCTCGTGTTTGAAGCCCAGGTCCACGGACACAGCAAGGGTATAAGGCATGGGTGAGTTGGCCAGGGGTGCGTAAGGGCCTGGACCAGAGGCAGGTCACAGCGAGGACTGCCCTGATGAGACAGGCTTGTTCGATGGTCTCAGTGAGGTTGCATTCACAAAGAATCATGGGGCTGCATTTTAAACACAGCAACTTTTACGTGACCAATAAATATGCCTGCCTGTCAGAGGCCAAAATTGGTCTCAGTGGATGTAATTGAAGTTGTTTTGTGTTTTTGATTTCTCATCACTTGTTTTTTTCAGCACAGCCAGCACTTATGGGGTATTCTGTTCTGTGTGGCTTAGTTGTGTACAACTTCGGGCCCTTTAAGGGAGAAAAAAAGAGAAATAATTTAATTTGACTTCGGCTGCATAAATGAGAGCTGGCACTTTGGGAATGTGTTAAGCAGTAATAAGAGACACCACTTGTTTCCTAAAAAGGCGTTGCCTGGAACTACATCAACAGGAAAACTTTGAAAAACTGTGAGCCTGTGGTGACTTCTAAAAAGTTCTATGCGAGTTTTAAAAGGGGCTTGCTACCTATTGTTTGAATGAACCCGCAAAAAGCAAAAACTTGCATTTACTCATTTCCCCAAATGTGTCTGTGCTTAACTGGGCTTCTCACAGAGACGCATCTGTAGCTGAACTCGTGCCTTGGTGCTCAGCCCTTTGCAGCTAAGTTGATGTATCCAAATTCCAAGAAGCACAGTCCTTTAGCATTTCCCAGAGAGCCTAGTCTGGGCATGAAAAGGAGAGTGGAAATGTGCTTTAGCGAGTGAACCCTAAAAAACCTTGCTTTGGAGACCCCTCCCTAGGAACAACTCCTTTGCCCTTCACCCCCTCATTTTCTACCAAGAATGGGTCTTTTCAGACATGTTGACTCGCTGTCTTCGAACTGTACACCAACAGGCGATGTGAAACTTAAGACTTTCACGGAGTCCTTTAGCAAAAGCCCCCTGGATTGCTGAGAAACGGCATTATCCCGCTGCTCTGGTTCAGGACAGAGGAGGATGGAGTCGACTGCACATTCCCATCTTCTCCCTTTAGGTCATCACTTCTCGGCCAACAAACTCCGGGGGCTGATAGTACTGGTTTACTGTTTGCCTTCCTCCTACAGTCCAGATACTGAGATAGCATCTTTCACTCACCTCGATTGCTTTACTTATTTTTACAATGTAATCTGTCTTCCCTGTGGGCAGCTGCATCACTGATTCTGTTTTGTTGTTTTTTATGGATCTTTCCAGAACTCTGCCTTATCCGTTCCTATCTAAGACCAACTCTTCTCAGGAATTCCTACACCGTGAATTTCTGTCCACAACAGCTAGGGTTGACTATAACAGTCACATTTTCATGTAATCCTGAGCAAATATGCAGAAGAAGGTGAGGGGGGTCGCACACTTGTAAATGTGGAAATTCGGGTATTTGGGGACTCCTAGGGATTTCTCAAACGGTCTGCGAATTTCCCAGCTGGAATGTTCGTCTTCCCTCTACGATACCACCAACTCGTAGGTGCCAGCATGGTCTTAGAGCACAGGCCCGGGTGGGCTCAGCAGAGGGCTGGAAGCTCTGAGAGGCACTGCACTTACTTTAGCCTTCGCAGTGCAGGAAGACGGGGAGCGCCTCTCTGTAGTGGAGACGTCATTACATTCAAAGGCAGTGTTCATCAAATTGCGAAGCGCACACGAATTCCCAGGAGACTTTGCTAAAAACGCAGGCCCTGATTCATATCCTAGGTGATTCTGATGCTGGAGGTCCGGGGAACGCACTTGAAATAGTGGCCTCTGAAGCCGCACTGTCCAATATGGTGGCTACTCGTCCCATGGAACCACTGAGCCCTTGATGCGACTAGGCCGAACTCAGGCGTTCTGTAAGTGCAAAATGCGCTTATAGAATTCACTGACCAAAGGCTTATTACAAAAGAGCGTGAATGTAATATTTCTCATTAGGAAATATACATTAGTTACATATTGATAGTAGTTTGGGTATGTTGGGTTAATTACATTTGTTTCTATTTAATCTTTTAATGTAGCTAGGAAATTTAAATGCATATATGGCTCATATTATAATTGTGTTCCCTAGAACTGCTACACTTCTCTTTCATTTCCATTTCATTGACTATAGTTAGTACTTTACGTATTCTATGCCAGTGGTTCTCAGACTTGACTGTCCATCACAGCCCCCCTAGTAGGCCTGGAAAGACAGATTGCCGGCCTGTTCTTGGACTGTGGTTGAGTAGCCCTGGGGGAGGGTCCAAGAATTGCTGTTCCTGAATTTCCAAGTGGTACCAATACTGCGGGCACATGGGCTACCCTCGGGGTGGCAAGACCCTAAAGTTCTTTTTCCCGTTGCCTGTCTGGTGGCCCTCAGTGGGTGCGACCGAAGTTGTCGTGTGCCCCTCTGTGCAGCAGTGACACGACTGTGACAACAGCTCCGGCCTGTCCTGCTCATGTCAGCACCCTCTCCGCAGTGGTGTAGTGAAGCCCTCTAAGGAAAAGCCATGCCCGTTCCTCTGGGTGACTCCAAGCCACTTAGTTCAATAATCGATTTGCTGGGTTGAAATAAATTGGATTTAATGGAGTTAATCATCTTTTTTATTCCTTTCCTGGAAGCTCTGACAATCACAAAATATTAAATCAGGAATGAAATAAAACAGGGACAGCGGTTCATCTGTTAATCAATCTATTGACTTACTAATAATTAAGGAAATTGCACTGAGTTTTGTTTCTGTTCCTTTTCATCAATTTAGCTCGGCACATATTTTTCAGCCTTGGAGGCACCGGTGCTCAGGGTAACAAGGACCCAGTTTCAGGTGATACGTGCATAGCTGGTTGGAACGCCAGGAAAATACTACCAACCACACCGAGGAAATCACAGCCAGCCGGTCATGGCACCCAGAGACAGGAGCGAAAGTAGGCTCTGAGATGTGCTGGTTAGAGCCTTGCTCCTGCGAGTGTCCATCTTAGCCCGGAAGCATCAGCATCACCTGGGAGCCTGTTCCAAATGCAGCATCGCAGGCCTGCACCTGAACTGATGAATCAGAGTCTGCATTTTCATGAGAAGCCCAGGCGATTTGTAAGCACGGTCAAGTTTGAGAAACACTCTACTGACAGAAAAAATAGAATCAGGCACCCCGTAAAGCGGAGGTTCATTCTGAGCTTCTTTCCCGCCTTCCCTAAGGGAAGTCTGGGTGTCTGGTCTGAGACAAGTCAGATGACAATGCAGGCAGATGCCCCACACAGATGGAGACACACTTCGTTGGGATAAGCAGACCACAGCAGAGCTCTGCCAACCCGCAACAGCCTTGTTCACAACGGGAGCAAATCCCTGAAAGATTCACGGCTAGGGGAAGGAAAAGAAAGAGAGACTTTCAACCCGATGGTGCCGCTGTGGCCATCAACCAGCAGGAGGCTGCCGCTCCTTGACAGCATGAAAGGATGCCCAGCTCCACCAGCCTACCTGTCTGGGAGCCACCTGTCACATAGGAGTGGGAAGCAGATCTACTGCCACGTCTTAGGCAAATTCGCATCACCTCTCTCCAGAATCATGGGGATGAGATGCGTGGAGTATGGGGCTGAAGTGGCAAGGATGATGTAACCATGTGAACGTATTCCCTAATTTGTCTTCTGTTTAAGAAGAATGGGGCCCAGAAGGCAGCTTCGGCAGATTGAAACCCTCATCATACTGAAAAGCAGCAGTGACAGGGGCTCTGATGTGTAAAAGTTGACATAGTTGATAGTAACACTGTATTTTATAGGTTGCTGGTTTGGAGAGGAGTTTATTAGGTCAACCACGGATTTTCCAAGTTATCGGTCGTATTGACCCTGGTCCTACATTGGTCCTATTTTCAGTGAGTGGAGAAGACAGATGCCAGTGCAGACAGACAGTACTTTTATATTATAAATTCACCCTTGAAGAAATTGTTAAAAGGGCCACATATTTTCTGTACATTTTCTAATGCTTTAATATACATATTTTCCATTCATTCAATCATTGGTTTAATAAACATTAGTTAAGAAGTGTTGAGTCATTAATCTTGGGGTTGGAGAAATACATACGGACAGGCAGTATCCTTGACCTTGAGGCTATGTCAGCGTGGGGACACAGTGTGAGGGTGACAGACGCGCGACTGACAGGGCAGTGCTGGAAGGACTAGGGTAGAGACAGGCATACTGCTGATGTGAGCACAGGCGTGACATGGTGACGGTGACGGTGCCATTCACCTGGGTATCGGAGTTTGTTACCTTGTCGGGCACTGTGCTAAGCGCCACCCATAACTAAACTCAGTTACTTGTTAGCGTGATCCTGTCAAGTCGATATTATTACCACGTCTGTTTTGCAGGACACAAGTCATGAAGCACGGAAACCTAAGGTAGTTTTGTCCGAGGTCACACAGCTAGAATGGCAGAGTTGGCAAAGCTTCAAAATGGAGGCAATCTGGTTTGGAAAGAATGTACCGAGGCCCAAAGATATAAAATGAAATGCATGAAATGACATTAAAAATTAGTGTTTATCGAAGGCCCACCAGAAACAGTGCTAGACATAGGAAGACAGTGAGATGAGGAAGACATTGTTTCTCTCATCAGGAATTCAATGTCAGTAAGACATATAAACATTGTGCTAAGCAGTGGGACATGGTGCTAAGTTTGATATGGAAGGTACTGAGGGCGTGGGAAACAAGGAGTCATTAACTTTATCTGGGTGTGGATAAGGAAGACCTAAGGGGATGTGATATATCAACTGGGCTTTGATTTGTGAATGGAAACGTATATATGTAAATATATGCACATGTTTATATAGGTAGTTACATATAATACACATATGCCATATATAGTCTATACATATAATTATACATGTGTAATATGTATATATGTGCACATATGTGCCCTTTCTATTGCACAATATATATTCCACTTGGGAAAAATGTGCAGTTATTCTACTTCAGTCTTTTGGTTCCCCCCCCCCACTTCCCATGGTGACTTGTCGGTGGTGATATGACCTACTGCAGACTGCTTTCGGAAGCTTGATCACCAGTATTACTCAAGTGTTACGAAGGAGCCAGGAATGATAGGTTCTGTGCTCTCAGACAGCCAATATTATGATAAACAGCTCTCTGCTCTGAGGGAGAAAGAAGCATTTCAATCCAACCTAAATGGAAGGACCCTAACCTTGCCCGATTCTGCAGATAAGCAGAGGCTGCTTTCCAGCGCTGATGAG
>PVKM010038493.1:0-14090 GCA_004027735.1 Carollia perspicillata
GATTTTCACCTGAGTTCTGAAGGATGAACAGTAGCTGGTCAGGCCAAGAGGTGGGGCAGAGTCCAGATAAGTGCCCGGCACAGGGACAGGCAGAGGAGAGCGGGAACGGGAGCGGGAGCGTGGTGAGATGAAGCCGAGCCGGTCGGCAGGATCCGGGGTGCAGGCCTTGCAGCCACCGGCAAGGCTCCGCTCTTTGCTCAGAGAGCCTGGGGAAAGAAAAACATTTTAAAGAAAAGAGGAACATCATTTGAATTGCACTTTAGAAGGATCAGGCTGGCTGCACGGGGGAGAATGTTTTGGACGAGACCGAGGACAGGGAGGAGAGCTAAGCCATAGCCTGGATGAGAACGGGCACTGTGCGTATGGAGCACAGTGGTAGATTTGAACCCAGGGTATGACATGGAGGGTGAGGGAGAAAGGCGGGCCATTGAGAGGACCAGGGTGTGCTTTGGAATGGCAGGTACCAGAGCTCTTTTACCAAAATAAATATAATATGGAAGAAGTTTGATGGGAGAGAAAGATGATGAGTTCATCTCGGGCCAGTTTGAGGCAGCTGCAAGGAGATATCCAGTAGGCCATCATATATTCGGATATGAAGCTCCACAGAGAAACATAAAGAGGGACAGATCTTTGGGAGAATCAGCGTGCAGCTACATCAGGTTACGGGAATGCATGCCGTCACCCAGGGAGAGTGGACAGAGAGGGGTCGGAGGGAACACCCATACTTAAGGCCGCCTAAGGGCTCACCAGATGCGTGTTGCAATCTCAGGCCCAGCACACCTCTTCCAGTAGCACTGGCTGAGGGGGCAGGGTTGAGGGGGGCGTCCCTGCTAACAGGAGGGCCTGCAAAGGTGGCCTCCGGGTGATAAAGAGCTGGGCGTCTGCCTGCCAAGGGTTTCCAGTATCTTCACATTTCAGTTGTTGGCCTTCGTGAATGAGGGACTAGTGTTGTTTTCTGTTTCTTTCTTCAGGATTAGAAACAGTATTTTAGAGTATTTTCTTCTCTTGGCTTTATGCCCATACTGTATGAGGAGCAACAAAAGAAGGTGTGCTTTTCTTTTCTTTTCTTTTTTGTACACACTTGAGCTGCAGTCTTCTAAATTCCCATTAGCAGTATTTCAGGAGTGGGGAGGGTCGGAGGGGGTTAGAAATGGGTGAAGGTGGTCAAAGGGCGTACACTTCCAGTTCTAAGGCGAATATTCTGGGGATATGACGTGTGGTTGGTGGCTACAGTTAACCATATCTTATGTTTGAGAGTTGTGTTTGAGAGCTAAGAATAAACCTTAGAGGTTCTTACCACACATGCACACACACACAAGTTGTAACTTTGTGAGATGATGGGTGTGTTAACTAACCTTATTGTGGTGACTGCAATTACATATATCAAAACAGTACCTTGTACACCTTAAACTCATAAACATTCTATGTCGATTAGATATCAATAAAGCTGGGGGAAAAAGAAACATTTCATATGGCTAGGAGAAAAGAAAACATCTTGTGACTCATATAAACCTGGGCAAAGCAGAATTGATCACTCTTCATAAGACCTGAGCAATTATTGATTGCTCAGAGTGAGGACTGGCTGCACTTCACCTTCTTCCAGACACCTGCTGGAGTCTGTGCGGACTTTCTCAACATCCCATGCACTGCCAGGCACCTTAATGTGTAGTAAGTCCTCACTAAATCTTACTCACCATCGTTGTATTGTTATTTTGTCATTATCACTCTGGTGTACTTGTGTGCTTGGCTGCCACCCCAGACCAGGCCTGAGGAAAGGATCTTGATATTTTTATATCCTTGGGAGCAGCAAAGTCCTTGGCACAGGGTAGAAATAAAGTATTTTATATTGTAGTCTAACTGTTTGATTATTGTTTGTACACTTTTCTCAATTGAGTGCAAGATCCAGGAAGGTAGGAACGATGTCTCCTGCTTTTCCCTCAATTCCAGCCCTGCTCCGAACACACAGTAGTTATTTGCTTGTGTTTATTTAAAAATCGAGAGACCCAACCATGAGTGTCACCTCTGTGACTCGAAGGTGAGCAGATAGGGCACACACCGTGACCGCCCACCCCAGCAGCAGGAGCAGGGTCGAGCCCATCTTCTTGAAGTGCACATCCACAGCCCTGAACAGTGATGAGAATATGGGCCTTTTTACAGTTCAGACGTGTTGCAGTCGAAAGTGAAGACATACTCTTTGTTTTTAAAAGTTACTCTTTGATCAGGGTATTAATATTCATAACGTTCTTGAAAGGAGGTTGCCGTTAGGTATCAACACCGGTACAGTGGTTCCTGGGTTTCACAGCGCAGCCGTGGGGATGAAGCTGTCCTTCTACTGCTCTTCCCACGAACTGCGTTCGCTGTCAGTGCCATCATTCCGTTGCAGGCCGGTGCTCCTGAAACCAAGAGGTGGTTAGTAGAAGGACAGAAGCCAGGCGTGGATGCTCGGAAGGGAGCTCCTGGAATCCAGAGTTCGGGGAGTTGCATTTTATGTACGCTTGACCGGGTGAATGTCACTGGGAACAGAACACCACCACCAGAAGACACTCCCTGGCCGTCAAATGAATGCCACCATACACTGTTGAGAATTGAATTTGTTTTTAAAGTGGGTAGCTTGTATTTCTTGACATTTTATCCCAGTGACTTTTACATTCACAAAAGTCAATGGGTGCTATGGAAATAATCAGTCTCTGGTAAAGCTAGAGACCTCCTGTTCTCTCAAACATCTTGGAGAAAGCTGTCCATCTGAGTGTTAGGAAACACAGGACCCAAAGCAGTTCATCTGGAAGGGTTTGGTTTCTTCAGAGTGACCTAAATCTTGACAGATAGGTGGACAGAGAAATCTCTCTGGCGATTTTTTAAAAAATTAAAACCAAGGTAATCAGAGAAATCAAAATGATATGAGCCAGTGTGTTTCTGCTGGTATCAGTCAGGTGAGGAGGGAAAGGTTAATGTAGGGGCTGTGCGGGTGCCTTCCTCGGTAGCCTCGCAACTCAAATATTGACTAATATGTTAACCTTTTCCACTTTTGAATCTAAGAATAGTTTTTATTTCAGAAAAGGGAAAGTGGACTTTATTTAAATCAGATCTTGATGAAATGCAGGCAGAGCTTTTCACTTGGAATCATTTCAAAAAGAGGACTTTTGTTGATATTTCCTTTGCTGGTGAGAGTGAAGGAGAAATCTTTTTAATTTCAAAGTCCATTTTGAATGATGGGGAAAACAAGCCACTTTTAACTGAAAAGTTACAAGTTGGATAGAGATATAGCTTTCTTCAATTTATTAAGAATGGTCTGTAACCAAAAGTGCAAGAGTACATCATTCAGATTTTAAGAGTTCTGCCGAGTCCGGATCACTTCATGTGCACAGGACAAGGCAGACTGGAGACTTGAGCGTGGGGAGGGTTCAGCTGACCAGTGGACTGGCCCAGACTACGAGCCCCACTGATGCCCAGAGCAAAAACTAACTAAAGGCTATCAAGCGTAGTGAGGGGACTTTAAATTCTGTTTGAGATCCAGAAAACAATCATTTTCAAAGTAACAAGGTAAACTTTGTAAAGCACACCTTTTAGAATCGATAGTAATAGTGAATTTTAAAATAATTGTTTTCTATAGTGTTCAAGTCTACCAAGACTGTTTTATCAGAGTAATTGCTTTTAACTTTACCATTTTAAAATAAGTAGTTTAGAAGATCATTATATCATATTTTTTAAGCCCAGAATAGGCCAGACACACACAAGATTTTTTTTTTATTTTGCAGTCTTTAACTTAATCTTTAAACATTTTGGCTAAAGCAGAAATTCAAATAGAATCAACATAATCTGGGACATTTTGAGTGTCAGTAATTTTTACACTATAAGTTTTAATTATCTCACTGCACCATTATAAGACTTAAGAAACTGCTTCTGAATTCAATTTATTGTTTGATTTGACCTTACAGTAGTGAGCCAATTCCTTTGGAAAACATGTGGAAAATACTAGTAGATCTACTTTAGCAGTACAAGAAGTCTGTCCAACTACTGCTTTTTGCCGGGGATCAGGGAGGGGAAAGATGAAAAAACTAACTGAGAAAAATTATCACCTCCTACCAAAAAAAACCTGTTAGAAAGCAAATAGCAGAAATGAAAACTGTGATAACCATGATCACCTTAAAAGATCCCTTAGACCCACAAACGATAAATTAGCAGATCCATCTAGATCTCAAAATCGCTACAGTCAAGACTCCAGTGTATCTCTGGACTCCATAGCAGACAGTGATTGGCTCATTGTAAACCAATAATAAACTTTCTTTACTTATGTAGCATAAGTAATTTTCTTCTCTACCTGAGGTGATTGTTTAACTCAGCTCTCAGCATCCTTTCCTGAGGAAAGGGCACTTTCCTTTCTGTATAACAATACTACTACTTATGCTAATACCGTAGATCCCTAAAGTCATGTGGTTCAGAGTGAGGTCCTTGTACCCAGTCAAGGCTGTCTGTAACTGGTCTGCAGGGAGTTAAAGGAGCTCATACTGTATGCATCCCCCACGTACCTAGGTGCGCTGTTCATCACAGTAACTTCCTCCATGAAGAAAGCAACTGCATGGTTTACCTTCTGGGAGAAGCACAGCGGCAGTGTTCTCTCTCTCTCAAAGCTCTTTCTCTGACTTTCAAGGATTTTCTGTAAATTCTGGAAAGTTCAGTTCAGAATGCATAAAATATGAGAACATGATATTTTTGCTGGGCAGTATTTTAAAGAGTAACATAATATATCCCACATATACAGAGTCCTTATTATCATAGTTTTCATTCAGTTTAGTTCATGAAAGGTACTTTCCTGTTTCTATGCAGCATCAACTTGTACATACATTTGACTCCTAGGCAGGCAAATTAATCAGTTTAATAATATCATTATGCAATGTTCCATAATGTTAATGGTTACTGATGAGTGCTTACTAAGGTACTGTGCCAAGGGCTTTACACACATTAGCATATTTGATCCTCACCATAACCTCTTGCAGGAAGAATTTTTACCGTCCTCTTTTTGGAGATGAGGAAACTGAGGCTGACAGAGAGGTTAGACGACATACCCAGTAGCAAACAGAAACTCAGTCACAAAAGCCATGATTCAAAGTCAAGTCCATTTCCCTTCAGGGTCCTTGCTCCTAGCCACTCAAAAGCCCAAAAGGGCCCTGGCAGGTGTGGCTCAGTGGATTGAGCATCAGCCTGTGAACCAAAGGGTCACTGGTTGGATTCCCAGTCAGGATACGTGCCTGGGTTGTGGGCCAGGTCCCCAGCATGACAGACAACCACACATTGATGTTTTTTTCTCTCTCTTTCTCCCTCCCCTCCTCTCTCTTAAAATAAATGAATAAAATATTTAAAAAAAACAAGCCCAAAAAAGGGCCAACTGGATGCATGATAGATAAATGAGTCAGATTCAAATTCTGACAACATGTGGACAAAACTCATACAGCATTACCTTCAACCACAAATAGGAAGATTGATTAAAGTATACTTTTTTAAAATGTCATAATAATTGAAATCAAAAGAAAGAAAGGGAATCGCCAGGTGTGAGAAAGGAAGTGTAAGCTCAGAAGAGCCAGATCGTAAAGCTGCAATTAGGACCTCGGGAGCCAATGGACCTGGAAATAGACCCTTGAGCGAACTCCCATGCATGTATGTAGGGGCAGCAGAAGTGGTCAGCCCTGGGCAAGCAGGAACTAAAACTTAAACCTCAGAGAAGACTCAGCTCCTCAACAGTCACCCTTTTTTCAAGAAGGGGACTTGAAAAATTTTACCATCCAACCCATTTCACGTACAAGTGTGGGGTCCAAATCTACCCCAGTGACGCCCAAGTCTGGGATGATTATCGAGACCCGAAGAGTTATAAGCCCTCAGATGGATGAGGCATGTTGACTTCTGTTTATTCTTTTAGCGTTACCCAAAGCAAATCCTGACCCTGATAAAACATATGGAAATTTGGGAACAGCAAAGATGAAAGGAGCATTTTAAACACAGCCGTACGAGGAAAAAGTAAATAACAGAGAAAAGGTCAAACGGCTGTCAAAGAAAAAACTATCCACGGGCAGCAAACGTCTTTCTGGTAACAATGCAGATGAAAAGACGTGAAAATACCATCTTCAAAAGCTGAGAAAAAATAACTGTCAACCTGGAATTCTATACCCTGTAAGCCATCATTTAAGGGTGAAAATAATATAGAATACACAGTGAGAGGAAAAACTACTGATCAAAACAGTAATCTCACATATTGTTGAGTGAAAGCAACCAGGCAGCAAAGGGTACCTGCTGTAGGATTCCATTTATATGAGTTCAAAAAATAGGCTAAACTCTTCAGGAGGGGAAATATCCGAATAGTGCAGTGAGTGCCGTGAGAAGGGGCGGGAGAGAACCCTCTGGTGTGATGGAAACTCTACAAATCTTGACCGAGGAGGTACTTTCTTGGGTGTACGCAGATATTCATCACGCTGAACCTGTTGCACGCATGCACCTCACCTACCTCACTGTATGTGTTTTGATCCCCCAGAAAAGAATTAAAAAAAAACAGAGGGCATAATAAAGACTTTTAACGTTTGCTTTCAATCAGTGCTCGCTACAGAGCTGAGATAGAACCCAGAGGATCACAGTGGGTTGTCATAAGGAAGTGTGAAAAGTGGTAAATGAGAGGGTTCATTTAGACAAACACTGACTAACAACAGGAACAGTGTCGTTGGGATGTGGGGATTAAAAGCCAGGTGGCATTAAAACACGAGCTAACTACCAGTGAGTGTGCTGGGAGTTAAAGCATTCTAAGATCCTTGCTTTTTTCTGAAGGAGGGTAGAAATGCTGGTTAAGTTTGAGTGAATGTTAAAAATTTAAGGCAGTCATAAAAGCCATAGAAATGGAACATCTAACTTTTTTATTAGTGATTGTAAAATAATAATTAAGACATTCAATCTAATAGTAGGCAAGCAAGGAGAAAATCAAGCAAAGACAAGATAAATAGAAAAATAATGGAAGAAATAGGCCCAACTAAATTAGTAGTTATAATATAAGTGTAATTTGTTAACAGTGTACTTTTAACATGTTAGAAGACGTGTATATGAAGGACCCATGGACAAGGACAACAGGGTGGGAGGACTGAGTGTGGGAGTGGGGGTGGGCAGGGCAGGGGAGAGCAATGGGGGGAAAATGGGGACAGCTGTAACTGAACAACAATAAAAAAATTTTTTTAAAAAGAAGATAAAGATTCTACCATATTGTTTATAAGAAAGACTCCCAAACCAAATTACATAAAGCCAAAGGGATATAAATTGATAAATCAGGAAGATATTTTTAAGATGCAAGCCAGTATAACTACATATCATGCATAATAGACTTTAGGACAAAACCATATTTTTAGGAATAATTCATCAGGAAGATATAAAAATTCTGAGCCTGAACCATCAAGGTAAATAGAGCAAAATTTGATTCAATAGCAAGGAAAAATAGCAAATTTGTAATTATAATGGGAGATTTTAACACACCTACCTCAGAAAATGATCCTGTAAGCAAACAACAAAGGCCAAAGATGTGGAAGCATTGAACAATACTGCTAACGAAGTTGATGCTTGGTATTTTTAGTATATAAAGACCCCTGCCCAGTAGCTAGATAGTATCTGTTCTAAGCACAGCACACATCACTGACAAAACTGTACGGTGTTAGGCTGCAAAGAAAGGATCAGTAAAGGGCAAGCCAGACAAAGTATAAGACAACCGGGAGTGTTGAGGCTTGTGGCGAAAAGGAGAGAATGTGCCTTCTTCATCAAACGAAAGTACCCTTCCGGTTATAGCCTCCGGTTCGAAATGTCTCGGTAACTGCTCTGTTCTCCAACCATCCCAGCGCAAGCCTCTGCGGCCTTGCATCTGGTTGCCCACTCTCCGGTCTTTTGACAACTCGTGGACAGGTGCATTCACGGAAGGGAAAGGCGTGAGCCGTGAATGAGGCTGTCCCCCCATCAGTCATTTTGAACATGTAAATACTTCTAGTACGGGATGACAGGGCCAAGGGGTACAGGGGAAGGGGAGGAAAAGGCTTTTGTCTTAGATTAGTTTTAAGGATTCTGTGATAACTTTTGGTTATTCATTGTCCCGGGTCCTCAGAGTTCACCTCAAAGAGGGGTTGAATGATGTCTTTCTCTGAAGACGTTGAAGAATGGGTAGTTTTCTTCTGGGTACAGGGAAGACGTGACTCCTCTACTGAACACGTTTAATAAGCGCCCACACCTTGTCGTGGCTGAGAGAACTATGGGGGCCCGAGGAGACCTGGACAGCAGCTGCCTAGTGAGTTGGGTGAGCACAAGATTTATCAGGAACACTATGGCCCTTCACTGATATATCTAATTGTCTCACCTTTATCCATGGTTTCCAAATAATACTGTTCAATACGACGGTTATAATATCCTAGATTTGGTGTGTATCCTCCTAACTCGCTAGCATTCTTAACCCTTCATAAGTAATTCGTGATAGCCTCTCATCTTGTTCGGTTTCAGTATCTCCTCTGCATCTTTTGCTGACCTAGAAATTCTACAGGCAGCCGCATTTTTAGGCTGACGAGAGGCAGTGATCCCTGAAGCGATTCGTACCATCTCCCACAGGTAAACCTCCTTCAAGCTCGAAGTGATTCCACTTATTACCATGTATCCCTGCCCTTGAGAACATTTTAGCTGAATGTTTGCTAATTTCCTGCTCTGCTCTGCCTTTGCGCACTAGATAGCAGTCTGTCTCCAAAAACCTTCTTAACTTTTTAAGTGAAGACTTTGATCATCACATTAGCTGTCCTCTGGGTGTTTTCAGCTGACACAAGAGGAATAAAACAACTTGTCACAGTTAATTGTACAGCATAATTGGAGAACTAAAGCAACTATTGAGAGTGGGTATCACCCCTAGCTCTAAGGAATAAATAACGATCAGGTTTGCATTCTCCTAGACAGGTCAACTCTCGGTCCCTCTGCACAGAGTAATAAACTACAACTGTACTCAGTCACAAGTCCACCGGATTTCTGACCACAGTTGTGGCCGGCTGTGTCCACGTCAGGTCTGACAGCTGTCTGTCACAGACGTGCCCACAGACTTCCCGTCTCAGTGTCTGGCCCAGCATCCCTCTGGGTTCTGATATTTACCCCTAAGATTCAAGTCTTTAGCGTGTGGACTGAACCGATATGTAAATGCTTTGGCTTGTTCTCGCTGACCAAAGGAAACCTGATTTTGTTTCCAACCCAGGTGCATTTGAACGGATTTTGTATTTTCCACTTGATATAAAGTGGCAGGGAGCAGACATGTCAATGTGATGGCAACAGATTTCTGTGGGTTACGTTCATTAATTGCAGTGCTTTAGGGATTCTCGTAAGAAGGCTTTATTCACTTCGTTCTCCCTAGTTGGAGAATTATCTAAATGCTTTTCTGACTTAGGCTCAAGTGGCAACTTATGTTGAACTATAAACACGAAAGCAGTTTGGTTTTTCCTTTCTTCTCCACTTAACGCTTCCTCGTTTGGGGTTCCTCCTTTAGGCTGAGATCAAAACAGACACCTGAGTCATGAAATTTGACAACTAAATGGGTAGTATCCTCCTTATGTAAATAGATTACGTAATTTTTTTGAATAACACTAAGGCCACAATAGATACATGAGCAGAGGGCATAAGCAATTCTCTAGAAAATCCAGATGACCCATACGCATTTTAAAAATTGTTGAACTCATTAGTAATCACAGAAATATCAATCAAAAGAACCATGAAGCATCCTTTTTCATTTTTGAAATTCTGCTTTGGTAGGTTACTTATTTCTCAAAATCTTAATTATAAAAGGCATTAAGGACTTGGACGTTATCTTGTTAAATTTTGATATATTGTAGAATGTTTGCCAAATCATTGCACCGATTATAATCCCAAGAATGCCCATAGATAGCGCAGGTGCCTGTGTCCCTGCTCTCACACTGAGATGATCCCTTTTCAACGTGTCGCCAGCAACGGAAGAAATCTCTGCACAACTATGTGATGTAATACTTTCAGCATTAAATGTATATTTATGAAGTTTTTACATAACACAGAAGAGATGCTTATGGAAAGGACAAATGACACTGTGAGTCGCCCCAGCCCCCGCACTGCGCACAGTCAGCTGGGGCCTCGGGGAGGAGGAGGGCCGTGTGGTGGCCAGCACCCACTGACGACCGGGGTGGTCACCCGCTCCTTCCATTCCTACTTGACACGGCCTGGGGGATCTTTCAGCCTTCGGGGAAACCGTCCAGGTTCTTTTCTCCCACACACTGGGGAGTGGTTGTGCAAATACTAAAGCCTGTGTCCATGGTTAAACTGGATTGTCTCTGAGCCAGATGAGGCTCTGATGTTGAGATGTTGCCTGCAGTGCCTCACCTGCTTTGAGTGCGTACTTGAATTATGGGGACGTTGTCTTCTCAGGACCTGTGCCAGATGTCAGAGTCCGCTGTAGTTCTTCGGCTCTCTTAGCCTATTCTCTATCCCATCAACTGTTTATGCCTGTGACGAATATTTAAGAAGCTGTTTGGTGAAGAGAGATGATTTTTCTGCAGGTGTTCTTATTACTGAATTAAAACGAATGGAGAAAGTTCTTTGGAATCTGAGATATCATCACATGTGCGTGTTTTTTAACCTAAAAATATCTGCTGTTCTCTGCTATTTTTAAAGGGTGTGCCTTATTTAAAAGGCAGTAGCAAAATCTCACAATCAAAATAACTTTATTTGTAAGGTAGAAAAAAATCAGAAATGATGAAATGTTTTGACTGGCGTGGCACCAAAACGCTGATGAAAGCTGTTCTTATGAGCACGTCAGTGAGTCTTCGTTGTATAATATTTAAGCTCCCTGCAAGTGCTGGGTGCTGATGGAAGCTTTGGGGTCAGTTTGCACACCAGTTCTTTTGGCAGAGAGAGATTAAATTATGAGGTTAGGATTCCTCCTCATCAGAAACGATGGATGGATCACACGTGAGCCGATCGCATCTACATCTAACTTCTTCAAGTTTGGAATTTATGGTGCCTGTGACGTTCATAAAGATGACTGAGTGTGAAGAGGATGGGTGGGCTTTCCAATGTGACAACCTGGGGTCAAGTTCTGGCTCTGCTAGATCCTAACCACATGACCTTAATTGACTGAGTTTGTTTCTTCACCTGAAATGTGGGAATAGCAGCCCTCACTTGGCAGAGTTGTGAGGGCTGAAGATAATATAGGGGTGGGCAAAAGCGGGGTTATAGTTGTGAGTACACAAAGCACAGTTTATTCTTGTATTATTATTTATTTATTATTGTGTTCTTTATTTGTATTCCAACTACAAACCTATTTTTGCCCGCCCCCATATATATAATACATAAGAATCAATATGTGTTAATTACCACGAATACTCCCAAGCATTTTATTAACATTGGATAAGTACATATTTAAATAAGATGCTTTTCAGATGACTTTGTAATTCACCCAGGTTGACCGTGATGCACACTTTGGGTTGCATGTCCAGTTGGGGAGAGTTTTTCCAGGTGAATATAATGAACCCTTTTTACTGACTTGAGGCTCCATCGCATGCACTGGTGAGCAGCCCAGGGGCTCCCTGTTGTTGTCCGAGACCTGGAATGCAACTCTTCGCACCAGAAAAACCAACAAGGTCATATAGGATTCAGTCCACACTTTTATATTCATTAGCACCATGCTGAGCCAATATTTTTAATTGGATGCTTAATTCTGATTCAAACACTATATGGAATGTGAGAAAGATATGTTCTATTTCTGCCAGGAACTTGTAAAGTGTCCAGAATAATCTGAAAAAAAACCTGTGCTTATAACTTAGAATTCTCAGTTCAATTCTTATGCCTCTAACCCAGGCTTAAATCCCAGGAAGATCTGTCAAAAACAGCATCCACACTGCAAACAAGCAAAATACTCATCAGTCAGAGAATGGATGAACAAACTGTAGTACATTCATACAATGGATAATAAAAAATAAACAATAAAAAATTCTGAGTCATTGATAGATACAACAATCTATACATTGTTAGATAGATTGATAGATGGTACGGGTGAATTTTAAATGAATTATGCTGAGCCAAGGAAGTCAGATACAAAAGAGTATATACTGTAAGATTTCATTTTTGTGAAGTTCAAGAAGAGGCAAATGTAGTCTGTGAAGATGGAAGTCAGAATAGCAAATAATTCTGGGGACATTGCCTGGGAAAGGGCAAAAGGGAATTTTCTGGGGTGATGTAAATGTCCTATATTTTGTAGATACAAGATATGTATATGCACATATACACCATCCTCAAGCTATCCACTTAAAATTTGCGCGTGTACAGTATGTAAGTTATAGCTACATTTTAAAAAAGTGCCCAAATTAGGGTACCATTTCATCTGGGGAGAGTAAGTAAGATGATAGTAGAAAGATTAACTCTCAAAATAGCAGTGTTTCTAGGGTTCACATTCTTTAAGATCTATTTCTATAAAAATGAACCTATCATTGATCTCTGATTTTACAACTAAAAATTTATCAGGGTAGGTCCCAGTAGACCAATGAATTGGATCCCAATTTTTTAAAGTTTTAGCTCTGAAACAGAACACTGTAAACAGTGCTTGCTTTAATAGTTAGTTCCAGCCCTGAAACGCTGGAAAGCATATCTGTTCTGAATGTAAAAGTGGCATTAAATATCTGTTTGTATGCATTAATATTTCAGTTCAGAGAAAAGAACAAGTTGTGGTGTAAGTTCATCTTCCCCTCTTGGGTCTGTTGGACTCTTCCGTGGGAGAAGCAGGAGGACGAATTAGTGAGAGTCGAATATGAGTGTGTGTTTGGACTCAGTACCAATTAACTTACACGCAGGACCCCTTCATTTTACACATAAAGGATGAGACATTTGTTGATTCCTCTGTTTGCTCAGTGGAATGTTTTTCCAGGACTAGAAGAGAAAAGCAGAATGATTCAGTCAAGTGGGGAAGATATCTAGGTGAGGTTTAAGAATGATAAACACCCACTTCATGAAAATTATCTGGAAGGCAAACACTGACTCTACCACTTCCTTTTTCTTTTTTTTTTCATTTTCATATTTACATATTTATTTATTGATATCTTCTTACATATGAATATTTTAGATAGTACTGCTAACTTGTGCGTGCATTTACACAGTTATGCATATATGTTAATAATTTTTTTTATTTTAATTGTTATTCAAGTACAGTTTTCTGTCGTTTACTCCCGTCCCAGTCCACCCACCCAGTGCTCCCTACCTCCCTCCCATTTCCACCCCCCTTAGTTTTTGTCCATGTGTCCTTTATACTTGTTCCTATAATCCCTTCCCTTTTTCCTCTGAAATTCCCTCCCCTCTCCCCTCTGGATACTGTCATCCCCTTTTCTATTTCAACGTACATATACACAATGGAATTCTATGTGGCAGAAAGAAAGAAGGAGCTCCTACCCTATGCAACAGCATGGATGGAACTGGAAAGCATTATGCTAAGTGAAATAAGCCAGTTGGTAAAAGACAAATACCATATGATCTCACCTTTAACAGAAACCTAAGCAACTAAACAAACAAGCAAGCAAAATATAACCAAAGACACTTCCTTTTTCTTGAAAAGCCTTTATGGTGGTCGAAGAGTTTGTCAACAACCTCTTTTGTTGTAGTGGTCAAAGCCTTGCATGATATTTTTTCCCCAATCTTTCTAGACATTTCCCCACACTGTTGGGCAGGAACCCCCACCCTGAGGTTTCTGTCCACAAGGAGCTATGTGATAGCTCTTTTTTAATTTTTTATTTAAAAAATTTCTTTTCAGTTACAGTTTACATTCAGTATTATGTTGTAGTAGCTTCAGGTATGAGTAGTGGAATATCGGGGGGATGCTTTGTAAGCGTATGATTGTCCGAACTACGTGATGTTTCTTAAAAACTCTCTGAACGACTCCATTTCGGCCTCTCAGCACAGAGCACTTCTCCTGCAGTTCCCCCGTGTTTCCCCGTCACCCCTACCTCTGAACCACGCTGCCCCAGAGGAGAGAAACCTGGCATCTGCCTAAACAGCAAAGGTTAAAAGGAAAGCTGAAATATTGCAAATTTACCATTTCATGG